>JABUQX010003356.1:0-32033 GCA_015478945.1 Trachelipus rathkii | reverse complement strand
ACTTCAATATATATATATATATATATATATATATATATATATATATATATATATATATCAGGCGACTCCGGTAAATTCAATCTTTCGCCTGATCTTTGATATTCGATATATCGATATATATCGATATATATCGAGTGTTGGATATATCGATAAAATGATATATATATATATATATATATATATATATATATATATATATATATATGTATATATATATATATATATATATATATATATATATATATATATATCTTTTCCTATATATATATAATAAATCTGTCTCCCTAGCAAACTTTGTCTAACCTAGTCTTAATAGCCCCCAAATTGCTAACCTAGTGGATTATGTAAAGCCCCAAGTTGACCCTAACCTAATGGATTATGGAAACCCCAGTACGACCTAACCCTAATGGACTATGGAAGCCCCCAAGTTCGCCCTAACCTAATAGATTAGGAAATGCCCATAGTTCGCTCTAACTTAATGTATTATGAAAGGGCCAGATAGAATAGACACAAGATTTTATATATATATATATATATATATATATATATAACATAACAACATAATAACTGCTAATATATATATATATGTATATATGCTATATATATATATATATATATATATAATGAAGGTTCATCACACGCTTTTTAAGGTGGTAATTCCTTGCAATAGCTTGCATAAAAGCTAAAAAACGTCCTTTTGGTTCGAACTTTGTTACCGACATAAAAGTTGCTAAATAACCTAAAAATTGTTCCTTCCTTCGGCAACGTCTTGGTATCTCTGATTTAACCTAAAATAAAATACTATTTTGCTTATGCAACGCTCGTAATTATATTTTTTGCAACGTTTCACTTCTAAAATAAATTTATAATAGTATAAAAATAAAAGTAAACTGCTATTATCATTACAGATGTCAAATAAATCATAAATCATACAAATTCATCTTCAAAGTTTGCACAAAATTAACAACTAAAAACACGTCTTTCTTCTCTGGTGTCAATCTTCAAACTAACCTTTGTGCTATAAAATGTAAATTAGGTATTTGGATGGGTCTCACCGATATCGATATATCGATTATATCAAATATATCGATTTTGAACTCAGAATTTTTTTTCACTCAGATGAAAGATTGAATTAAGCCGGCGACTAATACACTCGCTCTGCTCGTGCTTAGCACGAGTTATCATTATAGAAACGATCGATCTTCTACAAATTTCGCAAAGTTAGGATAAAATTCCCTTATTTTTTGCAAAAATTGATCATGTGAAAGAATATATATAAATATTTAAATATATAAATATAAATATATAAATATATAAAAGAATATATAAAAAATACATATAAAAGATTATGTAAAATTTAAACAAAAAGTGTGAGAATCATCGCCATCGAATAATACTATTTTTCAATCAATTATAAAATGTGACTGCTCATGCTTCTCCGAAAAAGCACAGTGAAAATTTTAAGGCAATATACACTATACACATTCGTGAATTTAATTGTTTAAAAGTTGCCTTTTTTCCCTATTAATCTAATAAAACACTCGTTTTATTTAAAAAATAAAATTTAAATAAACATTTATTTGTTCTTAATGCACATTTCAAATACCAAAAAATTTATATTTTAATTTAAATACTTGAATTTAGCTTATAAAATTGTTCATTTTTTTTATCTTTGGCATCTCTATGTTATATTTTCATTTTTCCACGGGTATGAGAGAGTTTGGCAGTTTCAAAATGTAAATTTTAACAGAATTTATATTTACAATTTACATAGACAATTTATATATTTACAATTTGTTATTTGTTGTGAAAATTTATATTGTAATTTATATTGTGGTGCAAAATCAACAACCAAAAGGATTTGCTGTAAGCCAAGTGTATAAGTAATCAATATTAAGTTTAATGTAAACGTCTCTCTCTATATATATATATATATATATATATATATATATATATATATATATATAGATATATAAATATATAATCTTTATAATAACAATAATGAAATATGTAATATAATAATAATAATAATAATATAATAATATGTAATATATATATATATATATATACATAATATAATATAAATATATATATAATATATATATATATCATATATATATATACAATATAATAATAACAATATATATAATAATAACTGTAATAATAATATATATATAATAATAATAATAATAATAATAATAATAATAATATAATATATATAAGCATAATATAATAATAATAATAATAACCAGCAATGACTCTGTATGCATTTATGCCTGTATCTGTATCACTTGATCTGGGAATAGTATTAGAATTATTTTGCTCTTTAATGAAGTCATAGCAAAGCTCCTAAGATAATACTTTACAATTGCTGAAGAATTTTTGTGTGTAAGATGATTAACACTAGGATTACTTATTTCACTCCTCCGTTGTGTTATGGAAGCAGTGGTATGATTCACTTTTCTTGGTTTCTCTTTTGATGCTCCGTCACCAATTCGTATATTATTGAATAATTCATTTACTTTTTGATCACATTCAGTATTTTCAAGTTCATCAGACTTACTTGTAGATTTATCTTTTCTATTAAAGTTTTTTTCCCAGTTTGAATCTGAATTTTTACATTTACTCTTTTCAAAGCAGAATTCCTCTTTTATTGAAAGAGAATCTATTTCTGTTTTATTTCTAATTTCCATAAATGAATCTTTATCATTTATCAATGAAATGGCAAAATATTCAACCATTTCTTTACCTTTTTTATGAGAGAGGAAAACAGGAAATTTTCACACTTTAGTTCAAATTCAACTGATAGGTCAAACAAAAAAAGATTTTCCGAACATATTTACCTCATCAAAATAGATGTCACCTTTTTTGAAATGACACGTTTCCATCATCATAATGTGTGACGACATTCTCTGAAGAGGTATCAAATAACTCCGATTTTACAGATTTTCTTGGACTAAAGGAATAATCTGAAGGTATGGAATCTCAATCAAATACAAAACAGGAGTAGCTGATATTCGGTGTATTTGGCACGTCTGGAATAATAGGTTCAGTGAAGGTTGTAGTTTCATTCATTCATTCATTCATGTTTTTACTCCTAAATCTTGAATCTGGAAGTTTTCGGAAATCTTGCATGTAAACTGAATTCTTAATTGAAACTGTAAATAAGTTGTTGAATATCTGACATGCTTGTGGTAGTCTCAACCCTTTCTGTAACCATCATACCATTGTTATGGGGAGATTTCATCAAATTACTTTCCTCACCTTCAATAAAAGAATCTACGGAAATTCTTACTATATAGTATATAATATATATACAATATATATTATATATATATATATATTATATCTATATATGATATATATATATATATATATATATATATATATATATATATATATATATATATATACTCAGATTGGCGTAACTACGCATAAATACGACTATATTATTATTTTAGATGTTAAATAGAAGAAATTATAATTGGTTAAAACACTTTTAAATATAAACAAGCCAAAATGTAAAGAATGAAGTTTATGTCAAAATGACCAATTAACCTAGCTGAATGATAAAGATTTCTTTAATATAACAAAATAATAATGCAAAGTAATTAAATAAAATATACATAATAATAATAGTCTATAATAATTTTGAATGTTTTCATATTTTAATTTAATTCTGTAAATAGAAGATACTAAAATAAGGGTTGGAAGTAAAGCGGCTTTTTCCGTGAATTAATAATTTCATTAAAATATAGTAAATAATAAAAAAAAACTGAACAAAATAGCCCAAATAAATAATATAATCGCATTGACGAATATTGAATGTAAAGATAAATATTATTATAAAATAGGCTTTTCTTAAATAACAAGCGGAGACTAATTTAAATTTTAATACTTTTTAAGTAGCAAAAGCAATATGAATCACAAACTCATTTCTAGGCTATTAGGCGTTAAATTATCTTACTAAATGTTTTTAAATAGGTAACTTCCTTTATGATAAAGAAAAAAAAATATTTTGTACAACTATTAATTATATTTTATTTTTAATTTGCTAATCAACTAAGATTCACTCGTGAACTCATGCCATTCTTTCAAGGAGGAAGAAGTAGGAATAGTTGAGGGAGAATTAATTGTATGAGGAGTAGTAGGGGAAGAAGAGGAGGGAGGATTTCTCTTCCTTTTAGAAGAAAGAGGAGAGGATGCATTGAAAGTTTTCTCAATTATTACTTGAAGGGGCCTCATTATTTGTTGAATTATCCTTCGTTATATCAAAGCATTTGATAATGTCATTTGTCATTAGGTAGAAGAGTCTTCTGAAAGTATTTTTTTCGTCCCTTTGATTTCAGTCTCTAATCTTTTTTTATTTCTCAATACTACATTACCACGGTAAGAACATTACGTTTCTCTTATTAATTTCTTCAAATGACTAATTAGTTGATGTATCGTTTCCAAACAAACAAAAAAAATCATTTTTCCTGAAGTTTGCAAATTAATGTGATTTCATGATGAATCAGTGTAAAACCACAATATCTAGAAAAGGTAAGAATTGGATCGATAGTATCTTTAATAGCATTAATAACTAGTTTTAAACTTTTTCTTGGATTTTATCAAATACTCTTAAGAATAATGAGGTTTCGATTAAATTTTAGTCCTTGTGTAAAAAGATGTCATTTTAGGGTTAATATAAAATTTGTCATTCAATTTTTGACATTTTATCAAGTTTGCTGAATTCATACGTGTTTATTCCATTTTTTACAGAACTTGCTGTATTGTGTCGTCTTAAATTTTCTGCCAAATCTGTATGGTGTTTAAACATGCTTTCTAATATGAGGTTTAAAATATGAATGACTGTTCCAATGACGAGTTATAAGTTTCATCATATAAGGTGTTATTTTTTTACCCAATGTCATTTATTAAAGTGGACTTTAATACAAAATTAATTAGTCTCGCCAATCAATATAATCAGTTTGAAGGTTAGTTTTGGCAAGTAATTCCTCTTTGGATATAGTAAACCTGCATTTTAATTGAAGACTATATTCGCAAGACCAGCAAACAAATCTCCTTTAAAAAGAAGAATATCTTCACAGAGCCTGCAAGCAAACTTCCAATCAGAGATTGTCTTCACAGACCGTGCATTCAAACCTAGAAAAAACCCTTTAAGAAGAAACTTATCTTCAGAGGACCTGCAAGTAAACATAGAAAACTTTATGAGAATATCTTCATGAATGGGTTCCTTTGTTCAAGTGAAGATTAAATATGGAAGATTAAATATATTTTTTTTTACTTTCATCTAATTTAAAGCTATTTTTCAGTCCTTCGTTAGTTTATCCCTTTCAATAACTAAGGAGCTCCTCAAAATTGACCCACAGAACTTTTTTCAAGTTAAAATAAAAAAAAAACGAATTATTCAAAAATCTAAAATATACTTTTTAACAAATTTTCATGTCAAAATTAAGAACAATAAAGAAATATATAAATTTAACCTTTATATACACTTTTGAAAAAATAATTTTGGTATAAATAAAAATTAATATAATGGTTAAGTTTTACATTCCCCGCACATTAGGAAAAAATCGTGTTGCCTATAATAGATTGTGTTTCAGGAAGATTTCACATCAGCACAAGTAGGTTAGAAAACGAAAATTTCAATTTTTAAAGCCAACTAAAGTAAAATTATTGTTTGTACCATCATTCCTGTTAAGGTCTGCCTGTTAGTTGTTACTCTTCCGAAGAATCTTCTTCAAAGATTTCTATCTTCAAATGGTCTTTCGCTCCTCTACTTCCTCTACCGCTTGCCTCTACGTTGTACAGCCTCTGCCACCGAATCCATCCATCGTCTTCCTCGGTCCTTCCTGCTGGTCCCTACCTTCTGGTCTCCAAATCCATCATCTCTCTCTCAATCTCTCCCGATTTCATTCTTTTCAACATGTCCCACAAACCATCTTAACTGGTTTTTCACCACGCATTTCAAAACAGGTTTCATTACCAGATTCTCTCCTCACCAGCTCGATCCTCATTCTGTTCTTCAACGGATACTCCTCTATGTTTCTTAGTTCTCCTCATCTCCTGCAAGCCTCCATTTTTAATTGTTTTGCACCTTGTTTATTGTCCAGCATTCCGATCGATACAACAATATCGGTCTCAGATTGTTTTATACTAATTAATATTTTAACCATCTGTTGGTGATACCTTTTTGTCCTTTAGCAACGGTATACATTCCACATTCTGGTGAAATCTCCCCGCAGATTCTTCCTTTCAACTCATCATCTTGTCTTCCTTGATATATATATATATATATATATATATATATATATATATAATATATATATTATATACTATATATATAGTATATATATATATATATATATATGGATTTGAAACAGGAATATTTATTGCAATTTGTATATTAATACTCCTATCTATCCCTAATAGTCTAATATTCAATACGCTATTATATCCAACATTAATATAACAACACACTTCTATAATTACCTGATAATTGACATCAATTTATGTTGGAGTACGTTGGAGAGCAGTCTCAATGATAATGATAAATGATTTTATATATCGATGAATATAACATAAAAGGGTTAATGGTAGGTTAGTGATGTCAAGTAATATAAGTCAAGTCCAATCACGTCAAGTATAATTCTGTCACGTCCAAATAATTATAATGAAATGAAACACAATAAATGATAAAACAATAAAAAAATGAAGTATATCACTCTCAAATCTCTGGATACACCCTTTTGTAAGTCTGTAGCTTCGTGAACTCTACTATCTATAATATATATATATCTTCTTTTCCTTATCTGATGTTGATTTATACTCTTCTAAGATTTTATTCTTCTCTCTATATGCGGCTCTTACGATATATTTTATAATTCACTCTAGCTAATTCTATCTATTATTATTATTATTATTATTATTATTATTATTATTATTATTATTATTCAATATTTCATTAATATAATATACATATATTAATATGCAACTGAAAAACAAACAAATCATGCAGCAGACAATGATGATGGCTCACATCATCACTGTCTGCTATCAATCTCACACCACTCTCTTCTCTCTCTTTCATCTCCCTAATATTTCTTCAAAACAACGAAGCATATTAATCACCACACAACATGTAAACCTCTTTTATTTACATTCTTTCATTTCTCTTATCAGAATACATTATTATAACTACATTTCTTTCCCAAATTCATTTCTTCCATGAATACGTCACACATATTCCACATCTTATACACTCTTGCACTTACATTTTTATACTTAATTCTTTCTCAAGTTAATTTCTTCCATAAGTTCATCACACATATTCCATATCTTATACACTATTGCACTTGCTTGACTCGTAATGTACACCATTTTACCTTGTTGTGTTTCCTCATTTTCTTATTCACACACTACAACACTACTATATTCATTCCTACTACAATCTATGTGACTATCTCCCATTTGTATCTTTTCTGTTTTTCTCGCTCTACTGTTATTATTTTCATTTTTCTCTTGATCACTCTTCACTCTTCCGTTTTCCCCTTTTTCTATTTTTTATTGAACATTTTTCTCCCTGATAATCTAATTCATCTGTAAGTTCATTTGTGCTTATATAACCTAATATTTCCTTATGTCATTCTTTTTCCATACTTTCACTCACTGTACTATTAGCTCTTTTATTTAAAATGTCTTCAATCATTCCTTCTCTTACTCCATCTACATCTTCATTTATTTCTCTTTTCTCTTCTCTTTTCTCATTCATATATATATTTTCCTTCTTATTCATTTCTTTTATTCCCCTTTTTTCGTTCCACCAACAGTCATTTTCCTCGTGACCCCATTTACGACACATCGAGCACTTCCGTATATTCTCCACGCTTGTCTGGCACTGTATTGATCCATGTCCCTTTTTCCCACATCGAAAACAAAATATTTGATCTTCACAATCTTTCGCTATATGCCCATCCTTCATGCATTTGAAACATCTCATACCTCCCTTCTTTAAACATTCCCAACCCATGTGTCCTTTCCCTCCACATTTGTAACATTTAATTCTTTCTTCTTTTATTTCCATTTCTTCTCTTGTTTCACCCATGTGCCCTCCATCAGAGGTGTCATTTAAATCCATAACCTTATTATTCTTCTCACACCACACTTGTTTTTTTTCATTTCTACTTGCTACTCTCCTTTTATTCACGGCCCCTGTCATTTCATCCATACCCTGTCTGTTTCTTACCCACCACATTTCTTCCTTTTCCTTTCTTTCCCTTGTATCCTCACTCTCGGTTTTTAGATCTTCAAATATTCTTAACATTTGCTTTCTTATATTCTCGTATTCTAATTCATTTTCGCCACATACACCTATAATAATCTGTTCTTCCCATTTCTTAAGTCTTGCTGTATACAATAAATGCGCTCCTTTTACGTCTTTACCCCACTCACTCATCCCTAAACAGTTAGCTTCACACATCACTCTTTCATACCGTATCACATATTCTTTCACGCTTTCTTCCTCTTTTCTATCAATTTTTAATACATTCAGAACACTATTGAACCTCTCCACTCGTTTATCCAACTTATACCTATTATCTAAAGCTGCCAAAATTAACTTCACCCCTCCCTCATTTGATAACTCACTCATACTGATATTCTTTGTTAATTCCTCAGCTTCCCCCTCCAAATATAACCTTATAATTAATCCCTTTTGTCTCACGTTTGCATTTAATTCTGCCCAATCATTCACCTTCCTCCTCCACTTCTCATACTCCCTTTCTTTTCCAGAGAACACTGGACATTTCCCAACTATTCTAACTTCGTCATCCCTCTTTGTTTCATCATCACCACCCATTGTAACTACGTAGCAGAGTTGCGCACTGATTGAATTAAATGCTATTAAATATGCAATTTGTATATTAATACTCCTATCTATCCCTAATAGTCTAATATTCAATATGCTATTATATCTAACAATAATATAACAACACACTTCTATAATTACCTGATAATTGACATCAATTTATGTTGGAGTACGTTGGAGAGCAGTCTCAATGATAATGATAAATGATTTTATATATCGATGAATATAACATAAAAGGGTTAATGGTAGGTTAGTGATGTCAAGTAATATAAGTCAAGTCCAATCACGTCAAGTATAATTCTGTCACGTCCAAATAATTATAATGAAATGAAACACAATAAATGATAAAACAATAAAAAAAATGAAGTATATCACTCTCAAATCTCTGGATACACCCTTTTGTAAGTCTGTAGCTTCCTGAACTCTACTATCTATAATATATATCTTCTTTTCCTTATCTGATGTTGATTTATACTCTTCTAAGATTTTATTCTTCTCTCTATATGCGGCTCTTACGATATATTTTATAATTCACTCTAGCTAATTCTATTTATTATTATTATTATTATTATTCAATATTTCATTAATATCATATACATCAAAAATAATTTAATATGCAACTGAAAAACAAACAAATCATGCAGCAGACAATGATGATGGCTCACATCATCACTGTCTGCTATCAATATATATATATATATATATATATATATATATATATATATATATATATATATATATATATATATATATATATATATTAATTAGAAAATTCTCCAAGAGCTTCAATAAATTTAATAAATGGATTGCTTTCAAATTTTCTTATAAATATAAATTGGGCAAGATACCTTATTAATAAATGGTTATTCCTCCTTCCTTTTGATGATATTTTAGATTTGACTTATAAAAAAAATTATTGCAATTTAAAAAAATTAAGCACGTAACCTAACCACCTAACCTAACCTAACTTAAATTTTAGTACCTAGTAAGTCATAATACTGAAAAATTGATATTTACTTTGACGATGTTCCTTTAATAGTATTAGTGTGAACACCAGTTTCTGGATCTTTAAAATGTATTGAATGATTAACAGTAATATGTTGAAAATCTAAATTATTAAGATGTTTTAAGCCTTTTCAACAATCCGTATATATAATAGAACCCTTTTCAACCCTCAAGAAAGGTTTTTTGTTCTATATAATTTCATCATATCGCCAAATACTTTGATAATGTAGGCTTGTTAAAAATTTAAAACTTACCGATCCAGTTCAACAAGTAAATAGTGTTCAAATTGCTGGATGAAGGTCTGACATCCTTAGCGGCAAAGAAGTTCTACTCCTCCCTCCCTTGATTGTATATATGCTGCGTGAAACTGTTGCTAGACCGACTGGACCTACAGAGTTGCGACTTGTTTCCTAGTGATCTCGTCTTTTTTTATATAACAAGGCTTTGTTATCGTACTCCTGTTTCCACATTGTCACTTCAGACACATACGCATTGGAAGGTAAAACGTTTCACGAAAAATAGCTCATGAAATCTTGATTCAAAATAGTAAGCTTAATTATATGACTAGATCGGTCTTATTTAACCTGACCAAAGGGAGCTCACGAAAGTAAAAAAAAAAATAAAAAAATAAAATAAAAAATAAATAGTTGCAATTTCCGATCAGAATCAAGAATTGAGTTGTGCAGGTTTCATAAATGGAGTGGTCTGCTCTTCTAATTGTAGATACCTTCATCCTTACCCTGAGGAAGATGAAGTATGTTGTAAATATTATTTACAAAGGAAATGCCCATCTTCACACTGCAGATATTACCATGGAAAGGCGTGTTCTTTAAAAACAAAAAATCCTATGAAGATAAATATGAAGATCAAAGATGCCCTGAAATTATGAATAGAATGAGTTGTACTGATTCACCAAGTAAAAAACATCTTAGAATACCTAAGGAAGGTGATATATATTGTTTTAGTCAGTTATTGTTTTTAAAGACTTGAATATTCAAAATCAAATCCACATTCCAGAGAGGATTTAAATTTATATCCTCAAAATGATGGTATGGTTTATCATACGTATCCAGATAATGTCTGCCAGATTCTTTTCGGTTACGATCGGTATGGCTCGTATCATAAAAGGCCTGCTTACAGAACATAGGCCTATTTGAATAGGTTTGGTTAGGCCTACGAGAATCCACTAAATTTGTAGCTATGAAAGCATTGGGTCCATGACTCCTGTTCCGGGGTCATTGTCTTATCAAATACCATGTCATGTAATGGTACGTTACAATCAAATTTTCCCAGTTTGTGAATATTGTATGATAACCATGGCTTAAGTCTGATTGTTGTCATTTCAGACACGGACTGGCACGTTTTATATCCGACATCTTTTAAAATTAATATGATTTAAATGTATTTTCTTTAACTCGGTTAGGATTTGTACTTCATGTAATAATTTGTAATTACTGTTTTCTTAATTTGTGCCGCAATTTCCGATGACTGCTCTATTGTATTAAATGCAAAACTTGCACACCTATCTTTAGTTTGATGGAACCTCTCTACTCCATCTTTAGTAGAGGACCAAATGTGTTTGAATACCCATTGGAATTTAACATAGTGTTTCATTTTGATGGATAATTCTAATTTTTTTTAGATGTTTAAATTATTTAGTTACAAATTAAAGTAGAAATGTCATTAATAGTTGTTTCAACCAATATAATTTTTGGATATTTATGCTCTAAACTGATTAATTTAGCTACAACTAAAGATTTCTAATTTTTTTTTAATAAAATACCCGTTCTATATTTTAAGACTACACACAGCACGAGCTAATGTGACTTCATGATTAATCCGTTGCACAAGCTAATGTGATTTCACGATGAATCCGTTTAAAATCATAATATCTGGAAAAGGTAGGAATCAGATCAATAGTATCTTCAATAATATTAATAACTTGTGATTAAGATTTTTCTTGGATTTTATCAAATATTCTTAAGAATAATGAAGTTTCGATTAAATTCCAGTCCGTATGTAAAAAGACATACTCCATTTTAGGATTGATATAAAGTGTCATTCGTCTGTGACCCGTTATCAAGTCTGCTGAATTCATACATGTTTATTCCTTTTTTACAGAACTTGTTCTATTGTACCGTCTTACTTTTTCTGTCAAATGTGTATGGTGTTTAAACATGTTTTCTAATTTGAGGTTATAAAATGAATGTTTGTACCAATGACGAATTATAAGTTTCATCATAGGAGATGTTATTTTTTTACCAAATGTCATATATTAAAGTAAGACTTTAATTCAAAATTAATTAAAACCTATGTTTACAAGTATAACCAATCAATATAATCAATTTGAAGGATAATTTTGGTTAGTAACTCCTCCTTGGATATAGTAAACCTGCTTTTTAAATGAAGACTATCTTCACAGGATCTGCAAACAAATCTCCTTTAAAGGGAAGACCATCTTTTCAGAGCCTACAAGTAAACTTCTAATGAGTGATTTTCACATAACGAGCTAGTAAACCTAGAAAACCCTGTATAGGAAGAAACCTATCTTCACAGGACATGCAAACAAACCTAGAAAACCTTAAGAGAAGATTATCTTCATGAACGGGTGCCTTTATTTAAGTGAAGATTAACTTCTTTTTTTTTTACTTTGGATCTCAGACTCTATTTTTTCAATATTTATTTTAATCTTTTAGTAACTAAGCAACTTCGTCAAAATTGACCCAATTTAAAAACTTAACTGATAAAATAAAAAAACTAAAGCAAATAAAAAAAAAATTTATTGCTTGTTTTTGGATCTAGTTTGTTAGGCGAACATATTGAGTAAAAATGTAATTTCAACAATAAAGGTGTTCTGCGGGGGTTTTTTTTTTAAAATCCCGCTTTAAAAAGGGGAAAAAGAATTGTTTAAAGGACAAAACCTTTTTGTTTTTATACCGAAGAATTTTTTCTAGGGGGTGACACACTTAGAACCTCGACCTCAAATATTCACCACAAAGAGGGAATGAAGAAAAAAGAATGAATATGTTTAGCAGCGATTAATATAATAAGAACTATCTGAAATTTATGTATTCGAGTAAAGAGAGATAAGCCTATGGTTAAACGACGATATTTTATGATGTTGTCTGATCCGACGCTCGATTGACCGTTCCGTGTGGCGCTATAAGTAATTTATATATAATTAATATATATGTAGTATATATTATTTTATAATGATTTATCAGTATATATATATAAAGTTATATATATTTATATATATAGATATAGATATATATAATATATATATGATATAATTATATATAAGTCGAATATATTACGAGAACATGACGATTATCTGGCAAACTCGAGATTTGCAGCGTTGCCCCGGAGGCCTACGATCTGATAGAGTCAGACTTGCCCTTCCGACATTAAACAAGTTTTTAGTGCGATGTTACCGCCAGCTAGAAGACAGGGTCGTAGCTATTAATATTGTTAAGAGTTGAGCAAGGGTTTAGGCCCTGCTCGCCTCTGCTTGTTTGAAACGACATGAGGTGATCTGCACATATTCAGAAACAGATCATCCTGGTCAGATCTCTACGGATCCCAGTACCGATATCTTTCTGAGCAGAACGGAAACATGAGTCTGCAAACCCTAGAGACAAAACGCAGCAGTGACAGACTCGGAGAATTAGGTCCTTGCAAAAAAGGACTAAGCACATGGTAAAGTAGGCCCAGACAGATGAACATTAGTATCGACGGTAAAGAACAGCAAAGTCACCAAGGTTCAGGTACCTCTGGTTTAGTTTTGGCCGACGCACGGGGTGCGGTGCGGAAATTCCGGTGCTTTGTCAAGCCCTAATCATCAGCAAATGATAATTGAAAAGAAAGATGTTGACATTGTGGATTTAAATCAACAAATATGGGCATGAACTAGTTTTTAAATGCAAAAGGGCTGTTGGGGTGACAGAGTTCGTCGTATTGGCCCAGTTCCGCTTCATGTATCTGTCTTTTATGCTGTATAAAATGTTTGATTATTATTAAGCAAAGTGTACATTAGGGTGGAATAAAGTTGTTAATCATTAATAACATATATATATATATATATAATATAATATATTATATATATATATTATTTATATATATATATATATTATATATCTATATATAATAGTATATATATATTAATAGATAGAATGATATATTTATATATCTTTTATATAGGAAATAAATATTTGATGGAAAAAAAAATAAAATTAAAATAAAAAGAATTAAAAAAAATAAAATAAAGAAATTAAAGTATTAAAAACATGAATAAATATAATATTGTATTAAGCTAAAATAATAATAATATAAGAATAATTGAAAGTAATAAATAAAATAAAAATAAAAAATAAAAAATAAAAAAATAATAATAAAAAATAATAATAAATATAAAATAATAATAATAATAATAATAAAAATAATAATAATAATTAATAAAAAATAATAATAATAAGGAAAAATAATAATAATAATAATAATAATAATAATACATAATAATATAGTTTAATAAACATAATAATATAAGGGTTAATAATAATCATAAAAAATAACTAATATAATAATAATAAAAAAATAAAGTTAAGCAAAAATAATAAAAAAAATATAAAAAAGTAATAAAAAGATAATAAAATTAATAATATATTAAATATATATATAAAAAGTATATATATAATAAATATATTTGTAATAAATATATTTGTAATAAATATAATTATAATAATTAAAAGTATATAACTAATAAAAAAAATAATTAAGTTATTTAAATTAGATTAATTACAAGATATAAAAAATAAAAAAAAAAAAATAATATAAGTAAGAATTATTGAAGTAATAAAAAAAAATAAAAAAAAAAATACATAAAAAAAAAATTAAGAAAATAAAAAAATAATTACGGATATAAATAAAAATAAATTAGTAAAAACAAAGTTGTTTAACGCTTCTACTTAGATTTTTATAAAAATCGCAGCATGGACTAACATATAATAATGAAGAGTTTATTTGTGTTCATTTTATAGTTTCAATGAAAATATAAAACAATGCTACAAAAATTATAACAGTACTAATTCAGATAATCGATAGCATTATTTCTTTTTTGATATTCGATAGTTTTTTAAAACTATCAATTAATCGATAATAGTTGTTTTTTACAATTAAAGAATCGATTGTTTAGACAAAATTATTTACGTACATTTTAACTTCAAATAATTTGGGAAAAGCATTGTTTTTACGTACGATACAATAAAAATTATATATATGTTGGCGCGTGTAACTTTCACCAACAAAACTTAGCTTATTTATTAATTAACAAAAGTTTAAATTTTTCAATGTACGTTTTCAAAATTTTAATTAAACAAATTTTCTTGAACAAAAATAACCAAACGAACTCGTAAGAAAGAAAAAATACGAAACTTGAAATTTTAACGCAACAGGGAAAATGAATTTAAGATAACTTAATTATCCGCTTCATGTTGAAACAGGCGATTCAATGCTTACGACTGGTACAGGATTTGTTTCTTTCTCAGTATGCAGCTATCCATAAACACATCCAAATCCGTGAGCTTAAAGGGAAATAGCCTTAAGTGCGCATCTCATCGCCATCTTGATGCAAATTATAATTTCCCACCATGAATTGTCAACCATAAATTCAGTTTGTCTAAATTTAACTCAACTTCCAATTTCAAGTTTGATTTAAATTCGTCTTGATTCAATGTTAAGCTCAAAGTCACTTTCAAATTAAATTATCAAATGTCATAAAATTTACTATCAGAATTTTATACCCAATTTCTGAAATTATGAAATAATACGCTCATGTGTTATTATTGTAATTGATAATACTAATTGTTACTATTAACTAATTAACACTAATAACTACTACTGTTATTATTACTATTGATTTTTCCGAACTGTTTTGCGATTACATAATTTTTGATTTCTCGGTTTAAAGATAAAGGTGATAATAAAGTACTTTCAGCTTTTCTTTTGAACGTCTCTTGTTTAATTACACCTGGCAAAGCAGCTCTCAAAGCTTTTAATATTTTTTTCAGTTAATCTTATTTTCAATCGCTCTTCATCTTTAAAAATATAAGTTTTGGCATATTGTAATTTGTTTTTAAACGATTTATAGTTTCAACATGAAACAATGCTGACGTCAGTCTTCAAGGCTACCACCTGGTCCCTCATCAGCTTGAGGTTGGCAGCTGAAACCCCATAAATCATTCATTTCCATTCGATTTATTATTGAATTTTTTATTTAAATAACTATATTATAATATATATATATATATTTTATTTAAAAAATTTATATATTAAAATTTATAAAAATATATATATTATATAATATATATTATATATATATATATATATATATATAATATATATATATATATTTGTGTAAGAGGAGTTTAGGAGGGGTATGGAGGATAAGTGGATGGGACGTGAGAGGGACGGAAATTAGGGATGTGGAGGAGGAAGTGGAAGAGATTTAAAGAGACATTTGTGAAGAAGCCAGAAGGATATGCGGAGTAAAAAAAGGTGGGAGCAAGTAGAAGGAAAGGAAGTGAATGGTGGAACAAAAATGTGATAAAATTGTTCCAAAAGAAAAAAGAGGTCTATGTGGAATGGTTGGGGAATAGGAGAAGGGAAAGCTGGGAGGCATATAGAGGGGTTAGAGTGGAAGCAAAAGAGGGCGGTGGAGAGGGCGAAGAGAAAAGCAAATAATGAATGGTGTAGAAAAGTGACAAAAAATTTTGAATAGGGAGCAAAATAGATTCTGGAAAGAAGTAAATAAAAAAAGAAAGAAAAGGGAGGGGTTAGGGGAGAGAGGGTTAAGGGAAGGGATGGGGAATGGGATAGGAGGGGAAGATGGGGTGAGGAAAAGATGGGGGAAATATTTTAGAGAATTATTGAATGAAATGGGTGGAAGAGATGAGGAGGGTTTTCAAGATGAGGATTGGAGGTGAAGAGGGACGGGAAGGGATATGGAAATACAAATGGAACAATTACTGGGCCGCTTAACTAAGGAAAAAGGAAAGTCCCACAGGTCTAGAGGTGGTTGAGTACTTGGAAATGGTTCAACAGGATGGGAGGCCAGAGGGGTGGGAGGAATGGCTGTAACAGGTTATATAATTTATAGTTGGAGGCAGGAAGGGTTCCATAGGAATTGGGAGGATGGTTTGTTTGGTTCCCCTGTATACAGGGAAAGGGGATAGGAATGGAGTGTGGTAATTATTGAGGTATTTGTCTTTTGAGTGTAGTAGGGAAAGTGTATGGGAGAATACTAATTGAGAGGGTGAGAGATTTAACGGAAGAGAGAATGGGGAAGGAACAAGGAGGATTAGGATGGGGAAGGGGATGTGTGGATCAAGTATTCCCAATTAAAGATGCTTGTGGAGAAAGGTTTAGAAAATATATATATATATGTGGGTTTTTTTTTTTTTAGATCTGGAGAAAGCATATGAATAGAGTGAAGAGGGGTGAATTATTGGAGGGTGCTGAGGAACATGGAGTCAGGGGGTTTAAATTAGGCTAAAGTGTCTTAGGCCTTTTATAAGGAATAGCAGCATTGTTGTGAGAGATTTTTTAAAAGGGGAGAAAAAGGGGAAAAAAAAAAGGAAAAAAAAAAAGTGAGATGTTTGGAGGTGGAGAGAGGGTTGAGACAGGGGTGTGTAATGTCGCCGTGGTTTTTCAATTTATTTATGGAGAGTGTTTGCAGAGGAATGATGAGGGAGGGGAAAGGGGTGGAATTGATGGATAGGGTTGATGATGGGAAGTGAACATGAAACTATTTGCGATGATACTACCGTTGGTGGCGAAGGATTTCTAGAAGGGTTGGTAGTATTTGGTGAAGGACGTTTGAGAGAGTGTGTGGGACAAAAGTGCTTTAAGATAAACGCAGGTGAGAGTAAAGTGTTAGTGTTTGAGGAGAAGGAAACAGATGAGGGTTAGAGATTAGGGTAGGAGGTGTAGTACTGGAAGAAGTAAAAGGTTTTCAGATTTTTAGGGATGGATTTGGGTAAGGAAGGAGGGATGAAGGAAGGAGGGATGCATAGAGAAGGAGAAGGAATGAGAGCATTGAGTGGTTTGAGGGAATTATGGAAAGGGGGTGATTTATCACAATAAACTCAAGATAAGTATTTTTGAACCAAAATGTGTTCAGCGGTACTATATGGGTGTGAAACATGGGGTTGAATGCTAGGTCCCAAGAGGAATTAGAAGTATTTGAGATAAAGGGGTTGAGAGCGGTTTGTGGGTTAGTAAAAGAGAGAGGTAGGAATAGGGTTATAAGAGAGAGATGTGATTGGAAAAATGGTTTGGTGGGAGAGCCGAGTGGGAAGTAGATGGTTTGGACATCTCGAGAGAAGGAGGAGCAAGAGGGTGGTAGGAGAGTTTTTGGGAGGCGGAGGGGATAGGAAGGAGAGGAAGGGGAGACCAAGAAGAAAGGTGGATGGAATGGAATAAAAGGAAATGTTGGAGGAGAGAGGGATGCAGGGTGGAAAGAGGTAGGTTTGGCGAGGATAAGAAATGGATGGAGGAGGTGGTGAGGGCGAGATGAAGAAAAATATGATAGGAAGCTGCACGTACTACTGCCCCCCCTTGCGTGAATAGATCCTTTGTAAAATAATTAATAATAATTCCAATATATATATAAACTAATATTTATTTTTATTTATGTATATACATGTCTATATATTTCTTACGATATATATATATAATATAGTATATTATATATATATATATATTATAAATATATATTTTAATTAAATTAAATTGTTTGAAGTCGATGATGTTAGCCTTCAATCCCTATAATATATATATATATATAATATATATATATATATAATATATATATATATTATAGATAATTATAATATATAGTATAATGATATATATATATATATATTATATATATATATATATATATATATATATATATCTATATATATATATATACTCACCGCTATTACTTTGCTGCATAATTCCTATAAAGTCAAAAGCTGTTATAAATTAATCGCCTATAAGTAGTAACAAATATGAATATAATATAAATTACTTAGAACAAAATATATATGTATTATATTAGTGTTTAATTAATTAATGCAATTAGTTGTTTTACATATGTCTGCGATTCTCAGGTTTTTTTAATTCTATCTGTTTGAGACATTACTACATTTTACATCGACAATGTATGGAAAATATCTGTTAATTTTTTTTGCAGAAGTAAACTTATTTTTAAGCTGAGATATAATTACATCAATCACTGAATAGAAAAATAATATTAAAATTGAGTTACAAATATATATATTATATTATATATATATATCATATATATTATATATATATATATTATATATATATATATAATATATATATATATATATAATATATATATATACACTAATATATATATATATATTATATATATATATATATATATATATATATATATATATAGTATATATATATTATAGTATATATATTATAGTATATATTATATATATATATTATATATATATTATGCACTGGCAATTTTGCAACCAGGCAAATTAGATAAGTAATTGATAATGAGGGTGATTTTGAAAAGGGTTTTTTTCTGCTTTTTGAAAATTTTATTGACATACATTTGCAGTGAATAAATGGTATGACTAAGATGATGATAACAATTTCAATATAATTTCACTAATGGTAATTGGATATTCATTTGATAACAGCAGTGAATTAGAGCCCTAATTAAAGATGCATCACTCAGCCCGGTTACATTGACACCCGTATTAGACACTGGAGCATTCTTTATTTTTATGCTGTCTAATTTGGTATAAAATAGCTTGTTTTGCTTGGGCAATTAAATAATAATTGATATAACACTACGGCTCACCAAATAATTTATTATAATAAATGGATTTCGATAAGTTGAATCTATAGGAGAGATGCAGCTCGGCACCTTCCCGCCATACTGTATCTTTATGGACTGTTCTTGCTTTAGGGCGTTGAGGACGCTCCTACCCGTTACAATTTCAAATCTCTCTGGCCCTCTATCGGTGGGCACAAAATATAACAGTTTTAAATATAATAAGCGGCATTGTTTGTATGTGAAAATGGAAATTTCTCACATTAATTGGTGAGTCCCTGGAGTGTTTTCTGCAATGAGATTGCAACAACAGACATAAGGGAACTTATGAATGTGATAATTGCAATATCATTCAGGCTATATACCTTTATACATCTATTTATAATTATTACATACTAAGCAATAGAAGAGAACAGGCAAGAAAGACACTACAATAGCCAAAAAGGAGGAGAATACATTTCTATCCTAGTGTACATAATTAATGACCAATTAAAATTTTCATTTCCACGTCATTTTAATTAACAGACACCAACATATAATATAGTCCTCCAAACTCATTAACCATTTTGGGTCGTCTGCATTTTCATTCTCTTTCTTTTCTTTCAAATAAATTTTAAATAAAACGTACAATTTTTCTAGGTAGGTCTTGCCTTTGGCCGACGTTAGGAGGAAACTTTGCTAGTTTCAAATTGAAATTATCATTATTTAGAAACAAGGAATATTTTCTTCCTTCTATATGCATTATGTATTTTTACTATATGTTCATTTTCTTTAATGTTAAATGCAGCTTTTTCGTCTTTTTTTTTTTTTTTTTTTTTTTTTTTTTTTTTTTTTTTTTTTTTTTTTTTTTTTTTTTTCAAGAAATTTATGAACTTTTACGATAGGCAGGCAATTTTTTGGCCAGCTGAGCTTTGGGAGTGAGAATGAGGCCTCTCACTTTAATCCGTTTTCTTTCGGATGCTGTTATTTTCTGTTTCTAGTTTGGCCGATTTTTTCGGTAACTTACATAATTTTATTTTTTATTTTTAATCTTGAAAATTTTTGTATCCCTCTTTTACGGTACATTCTTTCAAAATGTTTAATAATATTATTTAATAATTTAAGGATAGAATACAGAGTCTAGCTAAGAGAGGGAAATTTGAAAAGGCATGCCGAACTTACAATTCTAATCATACATCAAAAAATAAAATTTTACAAGGACTTTATAATGTTCTCCATTTGTAGAGCTACGATATATCGTTCTCTCTCTGCGCAGGCGCGCTAAACGTTTGTATATCTGATTCAGGCATGTCTCGTGTTGAGCTACTCGCCTTCACATTATTTTCTAAACCTATATTGTGTTTATTAATCTGACATATAAATACAATCATAATTGGCATGAAATATATAGAAAATCTTTGTTTTTCAGAATTAATTACCTGCGTTACAATTGTTAAACCATTATTCTTTCTAAAAAATATTACATTTGATACTTGGAATTTCATTTATTTATTTTTCATATCTTTTTCAAAATCTTCAAAATTCACAATTTTTACAAGAATAGGCTTTCATTATTATTAAATATTTAACTTATGTAAAACATCAATTAATTTAATTTTTTGGTATTAATATTTTTATTACCATTTGTTTTTTTTCCATTTTAAAAATAATTTTTTTTTTTTTTTTTTTTTAAATTTATTTCACTGATACCAATTATTATTATTATTATTATTATTTTTATTTTTAATTTTTATTATTATTATTATTATTAATTTTTATTATGAACATTACTCACTGTATTAATTATTTAATATATGATACAAAAATGGTCCTTTCTCTTATTTACCAATTTTTTAATTTTATTATTCCAGTACTTCGCAAGCACCGAGATGTTTTCAAATTGGAAAGCGGCAGAATGGGGACTTTAACAGTTGACTTTGCTCCCCCGTGTTGTTGGGTTGAGAGGAGAACTTCTATTTCCCGTTTTTTTTTCCCATTTTTTGTTTGGGAATGATTTTCTCTGTCATTTGTTTACAGAGATTTTCTGGGTTGGGAGATTCTTACAATCTCAAAGATGTTATTTCAAATTTTTGGCGCAACTTTGGAATTTTATTTTTTTTTATTTTTTTTTCTACTGGCATTAGTTTTCTATTTATGTAACGACTTACCACTTATTAATTTTCTTAATACAGGTTTTCACTCTTCACGTTACTTAACTATTTGATTTATATTGTTTATTTAAGGTCACAATTACCGTTGGTTTGATCGAACTTTTGGTTTGATTTTTAAACAAGGTTTTAATTCTCTACTCCGCGCCATGTTGGCTTTTTTAGGACAAAATGTTTGTTTACAGTGTTGTGTAGGCTTTTGGACGAAGCCATTATAGAGAGCAATTTTCTTCCTCTCGTTTTTTTCTTTTTTTTCAAAATTGTTTTAGGACTAAATGATACTCGTTTGAGTTTTTGGGTGGTAACTGGATAATTCCGTTACACAGAGAGCGTTTCACTTTCTATTTTTTTTCTTTTCTTTATTTTTATTGCGACTTTGTATTTTCACAGTTATTATTTTTTTTGTTAATATAAATTTTTTTTTCTTCACGCAAAGTTAGTATTAATTACCATTACACAACTTTTCACTGTTTTTAATCACCGCTCATTCTTTTATTTTCTTTTTTTTTCACTGTTTTTAATAGAAAATTTTTAGGTTCATTTCAGAAGGCACTATAGGATATTGCAAATGCAATGTTGCACGGTCACTTTAAGGGGTCAACAAATTGTTGCACTGGCAATGTTGCAACCAGGCAAATTAGATAAGTAATTGATAAATGAGTGTGATTTCAATGAAAAGGTTTTTTTTTCTGCTTTTGAAGTTTTATTACATAATTTGCAAGTGAAATAAATGGTATGACAGATGATGATAATCAATTTCAATATAATTTCAATAATGGTAATGGATATTTCATTTGATAACACAGTAATTAGAGCCCCTATTAATGATCGCAGCACTCAGCCGGTTAAATAGACAACGTATTAGACACTGAGCATTCTTTATTTTTATGCTGTCTAATTTGGTATAAAATAGCTTGTTTGCTTGGGCAATTAAATAGTACTTGGTAAGTTGGTATAACACAAGGCTTTCACAAATAATTATTATAATAATGGATTCGATAAGTTGAATCTATGGGAGAGATGCAGCTCGGCACCTTCCCGCCATACTGTATCTTTATGGACTGTTCTTGTTTTAGGGCGTTGAGGACGCTCCTACCCGTTACAATTTCAAATCTCTCTGGCCCTCTATCGGTGGGCACAAAATATAACAGTTTTAAATATAATAAGCGGCATTGTTTGTATGTGAAAATGGAAATTTCTCACATTATATATATATATATATATATATATATATATATATATATATATATATATATATATATATATATATATATATATATTTCATATAAATTCTTACATATATATATATAATATATTATACTGAAGGTTAACTCAGTTTAATAAGGGGAAATATTTTCGTAAAAAAAATACAACGAATTTCTTTATTTTCTGTATTTTCTTTATTGCGGCAATTTAATGATTTATGGGAGTATTTTTATTTAAAAAGACGGTGGGGATGATATAGAGGAGGACCGAAGGCCCCACCCCGGATAAAAAAATTAAATGTATGTAAAATTATCAAATATCAGTTTATTATCATCATGGCGCCTCTACAAACTTTACGTACATGAAATTTGATTTGTTAATATAGCGGCAATTTCAATGCCACGTGAAATTTGGAACACTCTATGGCGAGCCCAAATAATAGCACTATTGGTGCTATTCACCATGCTACTAAATGGAAGTCTGAGTGATCTATTGTAATTCCTAACCCCATCTAATGCATAAATATCTGCAGTCCTAAATAAGTTAAAAAGGATGTCTAAATTTGGGTTTTGCTGGGGAGCATCCATAATCTTAAATATTAAATAAATATACTTACTAATACCAACACTTAACCTAACGTTAGAAACACACAACAGATACTGCTTAGTGCTTAAAAAAAACAAATAGTATGCTATATTAAAAGCGTTCTCGTTTTTGCATTTGTGCTAACGCTCGATAAGAAAATTCTAATCCTGTTTTAGCACGAATTTCGGGCATAATCGAACGCGATTACTTGGCTAAATTTAATTTTGTTTACAAACAATTGGAATCAGCTGTTTTTGATGGAACAAGTGGATTTGAAATAAACATAGTAAATAAAAAATATAGGGAACAGTTTGTTTGTTTTCTCCTGCGAAGGCGAACGTACCTCTACACACATTCGTTTTCGGAGTGGAAAATGAAAAACATTTGTGTAAGCAATATATAAACAAATATGGGTACGAAGCTTACAACTGCAGCTCTTTTTTGTTTGATATTTTTTAGTTTAAAAAAAAATCGTATATTTGTATTAATTAAAGCTTTCACATGTAAATTTATAATATATTTAGAGGTAAGTAAGGCCTTAAATAAATGTAGTAGATCTTGAATAAAAATATAAAATTAATTTTAATAAATAGTAGTTTAGCACAAATTTTCTTTACAAAAGAACCTCTTTCAGGTGCATATATGTATAGGAATAAGAAAATTAATTAATAAAATAAAATATATACAAAATATTTTATAAACAATTTCAGTTTTATATCATTTTTAAAATAGTTGGAGGATTCATAATTAAGTTTGGTATGGGAATCTATTGGGTATTTTCAACCTGTTTGTCTGTTGAAGTACATAGATTGTTAATCAAAATAGATTCAGAGTTTACGTTTTGTAAGTTTTGCCCCAGTGTTGTATGGGGCTATGGAATCCATGTCAATGGTGATTAGAGTGGAGCGAGAAATGTGAGGGCGGAGTTTAGATTGTCATTAATTAGGTCTTGTTTATGTTGGTATAGACTTCTGGGAGTTGCAATGTAAGCAGGGAATTTTGTAAACACATTGAGAAATATCACTAGAAGAGAGAGTGTGGGGTTTTAATGTTTTCTATTGAGGTTGAGGTGTTCGAAGTTTAAAATGAGATTGTGGGACGAAAATTTTTAAAGATGTTTTAGTGACAATTGGGAATGGGCAGGTAAGAATGTAGTTTTTAGTATGTGGGAGTTTTGGGGATGTAGAATTTTTGGATACGCAAGTTTTAAGCTTGGAAATAATGTGATATTAGGATGGAAAGTTTTTGGAAAGTGGTAAACAGAAATTGTTGTTCAGTTTCTAGAAAAGGGGGGAGAGCAAATACGTAAAGCACGAAGGAATAAAGAGGAGAGAACACCTATTTTGCAACTATAGGAGTGGGAGGAATACCAAGTGGATGTAGTTGGGGTTAGAGGTAGGTTTTTTCCTATGACTGAATATTGTAGCGAGAAGAATTGGGGCAGGTGGATTAAAGTGTCAAAAATGGCAGAGAGTTATTATGAGAGTATTCTATAAATATTTGGATTGACATTGTTATGAATCAGATTGTTGAGGGTTTGTTGTGTAAGGAATGAAGCAAAAATATCAATCAACGATCTGTACCAGGTAGTCGTTAGAAAGAAGAGGCTTAGGAAAAATATGTAATGTTCAGAAGTTCCATGAAAAGATTGCTGAGGATAGGGAGATATTTTTGAAGTATAAATATTTATTTGTCTTATTATATATAATATATATATATAATATATATATATATATATATATATATATATATATATTATATAATTTAATTTAACTCGCTTTTCATAGTCTCCTATTTCCCAATGTGATAAGATGGCATTCAGGTCAGTCAGACTATGAGAAAAGCCTATAGAAATTTTAACTTTGAGAGCTTTAACTTTTTTTTTTTAAAGATGTCACATTTTTGTTTTTTAATTCTTCATTATTTTTTTCAGAGTCTATACTGTAATTTTTTTGTCTGCATTGAAGACTGCTACTTTTATCAGCATTTTTTTACATTATTGAAACGAAGGCATATTATATCCTAGTCTTCTACCACGTTGCCCAATATTTTTTTAAATTTTGGCCAACCGTTTCATTAAACGGTTCACCCTTGTGACTGAAATGGCTGATGTATGGGCGAGGCGAATAATGGATTTTAAATATCTTTCGACCTGTGTGATATAACTATTAAGAGTTTGAATATCCCTAATTGTGTAATTAGCGTGTAAAACTTGTCTAGGTAGTTGGTTAAGAATGTTATATATCAGAGTTTTAGTTCTAGTTATCTCTTGTTGGGCAACTATCCCCAAATTCACTTCATGGGTGATTTTTCTCATCACGACCTGCCCTTGAAGTAGGGCCTGTTGCGATAATGCGAATATATTCATAACACTTCTATCGCGTCGCGTACGAGCCGCGTTTCATTTCCTAATGGGGGCTTGCCTTTGAGTACTAAGCAATTATGGGATGAGAAAACCGGAAGCCTTAAATACTACGTTTGAAGCGTTCTTTTTTGGGAACGCGGATGGCCTAGTGGATAAGGCGACCGGTTACTGTTAACTCAGCGACGCGGAGTCCAGTGTTCGAATCCCGCTGATGAAGAGTAAAATCTTCTTTGACACATTTCCTAATGTCTCTTTGGCCAATTTCTTTTCTTCCATCTCTGCTTTAACTAATCTCTTTTCTTCCATTTCTGCTTCTCTAGCTAACTCTTTCTTTAAGTCGTTCCTCCCTCAGGAGATTATAAGCTTCCTGTCCAGAAATTCCTAGTGATTTGCACATAGCTATAAAATCATTAGATGCCATTTCGATAAACTTTAAAAATTATTTGCACGTCAAATGTCACTTTTCTATACGCACGAGTCACAAAATTTTCTGTGCTATTTTCAAATTTTGGTCCACCTGATACACGCATAAATTTTAACAAATTCAAAATCTCGATATTATATATATATATATATATATATATATATATATAATATATATATATATATATATATATATATATATATATATATATATATATATATATATATATATATTATTGATTATTTTTATAGTGAAAAGCCGAATACCGAATATTCGCTAAAAGTATTCGCCCGAATACCGAATATTCGGCCGAATAATCACTTCGCTATTCGGCGAATAGTTATTTCAAAGTTTGGTTATTCTTTAGGAAAAATAAAGAAACTTACACTGGTCAACAAAAAGGTGAAATTTTTCTTGGATGGACTTTGTAGCAGATATATAGTAATTTGGAGGTGCTGATTCCATATATAATCTCGGATTTGCTGTATCACATCCCGTTTTCGTGCAATCATGGATCCCTAATTTTGCATATTCCCTAGGAATGACCAAATTCATGTGCGCACTACGTAGGCTGTATAGACGTTACCTTTTGCATATATCTACAGTAGCAGCAAGTTTACTGCGGTCGATATTCGGGAAACATGTTGTAACTTTAGTACGTCTACATGTATGTATGCCAATGACTGGATGATGGTTACATCATCTGAAATACGTCGGATGGTCCGTCATTGTTCACCCAGGGTGAACTGAACATCTTGTATGAGAGTTGTATTGCCGAAGTTGTCCTGAGCTTTGGCTTCGGGGTTGCATGAAAAATGACTACTGGAACATGGCACAAGAGAACATTTTTTATCGTAACAGAGAAGAGCAGAGCTTGCGGCGGCTCTTCCAGTCGAATGGTAACCTTGTGTATGCAGTTGAAGTTGCAGGCTTGCTAACAACTGGTATGACTCCCAGCATACGAATGCAAGGTGGAGGGGCGACTGTTTTATTGACACTTCAAGAGCAGTTTTAAAAGTGTGTGGTTGTACACAACGGCAACAGGTATTGCTTCGGTTCAGTAGGGTATCGTACGGATGAGGAGGAGGAGTATGCAAATATCAAGACAGTTTTGAAGAGGCTACAATATCAGGTCGGAGTCGGAGTCGGAGTCGCGAAGTCGGGGAGTCGGTAGTTTTGAAGAGGGTGGAGTCGGAGTCGGAGTCGGAGTCGTAAAATTTTTTGAAAAAGGGTGGAGTCGGAGTCGGAGTCGTAATTTTTTGTTTTGGAGTCGGAGTCGGAGTCCGGAGTCGAAAATTTTCAAGATTGAGTTGAGTCGGAAAATTTTAAACTGACAAGTTAAAAATGTGACTCTGTGAATGACTTCAACATCACTTCATGCAAGTTATTGACTTTCGACTTCCACATCACAAATGCAATTGCAAACTTCGAAGATTTTTACCAGCACCTTGTGTTTCAATTTGGATTATATTCCTATATATATATATATACACGGTGTATATACAAATCTATATTTAAGATGCCTGAAGGAATAAAACGACTCCATGGTAAAGAGAATTTCTCTCTCTCATTGACATTATATTATACTAGGGCTGTTGTTTTATATTGATCCAATCTCCAGGGTAAGCTTAACTGAAGAACAACAACAAAAAGCTAAATCTGCACTTTGCAATGTGGCCATTTGTATTAAAGGGTTGCAGGAAGTTCAAGAGAAAAGGATACTCTAAACACATTGTAAGTGATGAAACTACAACTACCTCCGTTACTACCTTCTCAGTCATTCTAGAGAAAAGTTCAAAAGATTAGTATGAAAGCTTCAGATATTGAAGAGCTTAGTCGAAAGCGTCAATTGGTTCAAGAAAAACGGTCAAGGTCCTTCCTAATCCCTTGTACATCAATATTCCATAATTTAATAAAAATTTCTTTGCTGCAACTGAAGAAGTTGAAAAACATTTTTATGTACTTCGAAAGAGTATCAGACATTGGTACAAGAAGCTGAAATTGCTTTTACTAGGCTCTAAATCCAAAGCAAGTTAGCGTGGAACTGCTTTTTTCTGCTCTTCATTATAAAATCAGACCAAAGAGGAAAAATGGAGGAGAACCTGGCAGATGCTATTCTATTTTTAAGGACTAATCATTCAATGAGTAGATAGATATTAGAAATGTAAGTTCATGTAACCTAGTAATGTAGTAGTTTATAATTTTATATCTAATATAATATAAATATATTTATATATATATATATTAATTATATTATATATACTATTATATATTATTATATATATATATAGATGGGTAATCCGTTGATCTTACCTAAATTATTTAATTATCAAAATTTTTTGATGGTTCAGTCTCTTAATTATAATTTTTAATAATAATAAAATAATAGTTTAATCAAAGCAAATTTAAGAGTATATGTTTTATTAATAGAAATGAGGAAACATATTTGTAGTGGTGAAAGAATTTTTCTTAGTGAAGTGGCTGTTTGTCCATATATATTATAATATATATATATAACTATTATATATATATATATATTATATATATATATAATTTATATATATATATATATTTATACTATATTATATATATATATATATATATATATATTTATATATTATATATATATATATTATATATATATATTTATATATAATTATATATATATATAATATATATATATATATATATAATATTATATAATACTATATATATAATATAAATGATATATAAATTATATATATATAAATATATAATATATATATAGTATATATATATATTATATATATATATATATATATATATATATATATATTATATATTATATATATATATATATATATATATATAATATATATATATATATTTTTCTCTTTCTTTCTTCTTTCCTCTCCCAGGAAGGATTCTTCCATCCTGTCAAACGCGCAAGCATCTTCTCAGACGAAAATTCTGAAACTATTCCTCTTTCTCAGCGCTCTCATTTTGGTAGCGACATCTTTCTAGCGAGTCTCCACCCGATTCGCCCATGCTCTTCTTCGGTCTTCCTTGGTCTTCTGCCTCTAGTGTCCAATCCATCTCTTTACGGCATTCTCGTCGCTGCTCCTCCTCTCCCAATGTCCCCACCATCTCAATCCCCCCACATCCATCTTCAGTGTCCATCTTCTCACACCTATTCTTCTTCTAATAACTCATTTCTTATTCTGTCTCTCTTACTCTTCCAATCATAGTTCTTAATATCCTCATCTCCGCCGCTTGTATTCTAGTCTCCTCTCTTCTCGTTGTTGTCCATTTTCCGCTCCGTACAGCAGTGTGGCAGTCAGTATGCTGTTAAAAATTACTTTTTTTATATCGATGTTTCTGTCTTTCATCTGGGGTATACCGCTTTCATACTAACCCATACTTTTCCATTCTCCGCGTAATCTCTTCTCCACTCCTCCCCTTTTGTTAAAACAACCTCCGAGATAATTGCAGGTAATTTACCCGCCTTCGCCTCCCTCCTTCTTACAGCATTCTCATTCCCTCCTCATTTTCTCCGGTTACTGTTAATAATTCTGTCTTCTGTATGTTCATCTTCATCCCTGCTTCCTCCAAACTCCTCCGCAAACAACTCCACCACCTCTCGAATCGCCTCCTCTCTCTCGCCCCAACATGCCAGATCGTCCGCATATGCCATTGTTTTCTTTAGAAAGGCGATTTGAAATAGGGAAACATGATACAAGTCTATAAAATATTTACACGGACAGTTAGTTTTGCTAGGGGACACAATAAGAATGTAAGAGAGACCAGTAGTAACCTTGATTCATTCTGAAATAGTGTTTAAATTTTTTTGAATGGTTTCCCGCAGGAGTTTTTTGAGTGTGACTAACTTGCAACATTAAAGAAAAGGAATTGGATAGGTATATGGATGGTTTTGATAATAATATAGTATATTCTGACGTATTTTAGCCAAAGTGGCGGGTTTTTTAGTTAGTTTATTAAAGTAAACCGCATGTTGTTAGCTACCATTATCACAATATAACCTTAATTAAAGCTTGTTATTGTGGTTAGCATGACATCTTAGCTAAGTTTTACTTTTTGGTAGTAAGTTGGCGTATATATTATATTGACCTTAGTTTAGGAAATTGAGAGGCCTTAGGGTGTGGTGTAGGTGTTTTGTCGCATGGCATGTATTTGAATAAATATTTAGCTTGACTGGGACAGTCTCGATAGGTCAGGTTGCCTCTAACTGGTTCTTTGTTTCCTTATCTCTTATCTCTTAACTAAGCAACTTTGGAATATAAATAATTACTTTCTGATTGGAACAACGTAATGATGGTGTAAAAGCAATGAAGGAATGTTTTAGAGGTGTTTAACTGTCGAAATATTCAGCGCGTTTTAGATGTTTCAGCACTGTTCCATTCATCGTGAAGTAACAACTCATTAAAACTTTATGGCACATCGAATGCAACTATATGCCTATTTTAGATTGCCAAGGCCGACTACTACTTAAAAGAAAAAAAAAAGATAAAGATTTTTTCCGCAGACCAAAATGGACAAAGCTCTCCCGAATGGGCAAACAAGGGTGGTGGAAAATTTCGATGGATTGTTACGATCTCCCTTAAAGGGTTGGGGGGAAATTTTAAGGCATGTTGAAGCTTAGAGAGGAGCTTCAATGGATCAAGATAATTAATATAAACTTATAAAAAACTTAGATCTTTTCAGGTCTTTAAGGCAAAAGCAAATTTGCTATAGGTTTATTTATTTTATGTCTTTTACTTTGTAATTAAACACTCTCTCATTATGTATTACATTGCATTCTCCATAATTTGTGACAGCAACTGCTCTTAATCATATTGGAAATGTGATGTTGTTTAGAAGAGGTATTAAATCAAACATCAACGAAACAATTTTCAACATTTTGGAAGTTGCAACAGAACTCTACTTTCTGATAATGAAGAAATTATGTGCTCTTGTGAGAATCAATTTAAAATGAAAAGATATAGGGCTAATTACAATTTATATCTTGATGATTTTTCAAAACCAGTTAGAGAACAAGTTCGCGAATCAAAGATCCATACTTTACTAATCTTTATAAATTTACTTATTCCATCGACATCTATCCAAAATTTTGCTCATTTTGGAAATAAATTTTGAGATTGATGAGGCTCCTTGATTGTTAAGGATTTTAGGATTTACCTCACTCAAAATGTGAAATCCAAACAATATTTCACTACTCGAAAAGGCTCAAAGCAAACTTTTTCCATTCTACATGAGAGAAAATCTAAGCAGACCCTGGCTTTAATTGAGTGGTCATCATAGCTTTCACAATATAAAGAAGGAAGTTATCAATCATTTTGGCTGTTAAGAGATCAAAATTATTAATTTTGTCATATGATAAAATTATCTTTTTTTTATTTCCAATTATTATTAATTCCATTATTTTTATTCAGTTTATTAAGTAATATATAATATAATATATATATATATATATAATATATATATATATGTATATTATTATATATATATATATATATATTATAATATAATATATAATATTATATAGTATTATATATATATATATATATATA
>JABUQX010003355.1:20000-22033 GCA_015478945.1 Trachelipus rathkii | reverse complement strand
GACTATTTGCTCCCCATCTCTGGGGTCAATAGTCGTTCTAGCTTACTTTATATATTAAAGTACATAGGTATAATATATAATATATATATAATAATAAGATATATATAAATAATGATATAATAGTACCTATATATACTCTACAAATAAACATATAATATAGCATATAAATAATACCCAGTATATATACCTTCGATCATCCTATATGGATATTATATTATATTACTATACTATATAATACATATAACATATATTAATATAACTAAAAATAAATCTAGTTACTACCATATAGAATATACACTATAATAGCATATACCCTATCTATATATAATATTATTATAATATATATATATATATATAACATATATATAATATATATATATATATATACATATACCTATATAGTTAGTATACTCATTACTAATATATAGGTATATAATATTATATGATGACTATAGGTATAGTATACTATACCGGTATAAACCTAGTAGTTATTGGTATATATAGGGTATAATATAGTACGATGAGTTGGGGTATAATATATAAGTTAGTTTTATTATATATATATATATATATATTATATATTATATATATAATAGTAGATAGATAAGATAGATAGATAGAAGATAGATAGTATAGATAGATAGATAGAATATGATATCGATTTCATATGTTTGTTTAATAATATAAATTCTAAAGAAAAAATGTGCAACACTAACTTTTATACTACAACTTACTAATCACATCCAATCTATACCTAAATTGTTCAAAGTTTACAATTGCAGGGCATTGAGATTGTGAGCAAAATGTCGGACGCATAACAACTTCAGGTCTCTCTCCTACTCATCAATCACTCTCTCGACTGTACCTGTAGAGAACCGAGCAAGTCCCAGTAACGTTCTTTCCTATAACTTCCAATAGTAATTCTCAAAAAGGTATATTCAGAAGTCCTTAATGTGTGAAAAGGGCATTCTTTCTACATAGAGAAGCAAGTAGAAACACAGGTAAAAGTTGCCAGTCATTCCTGCACCAGACTCGCCTTCAAAATATGGAAAATTAGTGACTGCGTAACACAAAGAAAACTCGTCACGCTCTCTGCGTTTTTGCGAAGATCTGTAGCGTGTCGCACGACAATGTCTCAACTTCCATAAATCACCATTACTAACTTATTACTAAATCTTCGGCTTTCGAGATCTCCTTGTAAAAATGTACACAAATCAATTGAGTGATGCTTTTTTATCATAACGTCTAATCTTTGTTTTTCCCCCTGCAACTAATTATGTCTATTTAGGAAGTATTAAAAATTTATCTTTTATGATTATTTTGAAAATGTGTTTATGTTACTATTATGTAAATGATGTAAAACTGGAATAAAGGGCAAATGGATGTGCGATAACTAATCTGTATCGGGCATATCGGGATAGTAGGAATGCTGGGTCTGTATTTTTTTGGAATTTGTTAATTTTTTGGCACAGCATTTTCAATACTCAGCAATCACTAAATGTAGCACAAACCCATATTTTCTTTCAAAAATCTGTTGAATTTTCTACATGTTGCAGCTTTCTCTGATGGTGCGTGCGACCAGTTTCCACTTTTAACCTGGGTAACAAAGTGACTCGAACCCCTTACGATTCACGATGCCTTAACTTACCATTCTTGCCAAAAATCTGCTGAAAATCTCTAGTGTTTCATTTTTTCTCTGAGTTTCAAGTTTAGTTTTACCTAAATTACTTATGAGATTTGTTCCTGACACGACGAATTATATAAAATTAATTTAACCTCTGAAACTTAGATTATTGACGGATATGATACTAAAAAATTTTAAGTATCTCGTCAAAAATCTTCGGGGGGGGGGCCCATGCCCCCCCGGCCTCACCGACCCTTTTGACACGCAACATCTTCCAACAAGAGTAAGGCATACTAATAAAATGTTTATGCCCTCATATATAACAACATAGCAATCCATATAAAGATTATATAAATAATCTAATATTAAATATATATATATATATATATATATATATATATACTAAATC
>JABUQX010003355.1:0-15000 GCA_015478945.1 Trachelipus rathkii | reverse complement strand
TTATCAACTGACGCGCGGAAAATACGCTAACGCAAGCAAAGTAAAATGATTTCACATCAATAAAGCTAACATATCATAACCTGATGTAACAATATAATGGTATACATCAAATCGAACATACCTATGCCTGAATAAATTCACTAACATTAGCAAATCCATACTAACAACAGTAAAGTAACTACCGTTGCATACAAAAACGTAACCTATTCATACGTTTTCAAACATATCTCTAACATATCATTACTATTTTCGTATTAACACTGTAATATTTTGCATCACCGTACCTAATTATTCATAACTGATCCAACGAATATATGCAACGTAACAAAGTTTTTGGCTTAAACAAAGCTAACATATCATAGTCTGAACAACAATAATAACATACACCGAAAAACGCTAAAACAATATCTTAACACGAATAACAGCTAACATTAACAAAGTTTCAAATTAACAACAGTGAAGTAACTAGCAAAACATATAGAACGTTGCCTTTCACATCTTTTTTTCTTTTTGTTTTAAAAACTTTTATTTATTTTTAACTTTATTTCTTTAAAACTTTTTGTTTCAAAAAACTTTTAGCTATTTGTAAATTTATTTCTTTAAAACATTTTAGTTTTTTTTTTTTTTTTTTAAAAAAAACTTTTAATTTTTTACTTTTTTTTTTTTAAACTTTTTTTTTTTTTAAATTTTTTTTTTTTTTTTTTTTTATAACTAAAAAATTGTTTTTACATACCCTAAAACGGTAAATCACTGAATCAGTAAATCAAAACACACCCCACCTCCCCCCTACCCGGCCCAACCCTGATCTATTGATCTATTGATCTGTTGACTCCAGTCATATTTCGAGTATCATTTGGATAAACATAGCATAAAAATATGTTCTTTTTTATACTAACCCTCGAATATATGCTGACATAACAAAGTTTTCACATCAATAAAGCTAACATAACATAACCTGATGTAAGAATATAATGTATAACATCAACCCTAACATACCTTAAACACGAATAAACAACTAACATTAACAAAGTTCAATACTTAACAACAGTAAAGTAACTAGCAAAACATATAGAACGTTGCCTTTCACATCTTTTTTCTTTTTGTTTTAAAAACTTTTATTTATTTTTAACTTTATTTCTTTAAAACTTTTTGTTTTAAAAAACTTTTAGCTATTTTTAATTTTATTTCTTTAAAACTTTTTAGTTTTGTTTTTTTTTTTAAAAAAAACTTTTAATTTTTAACTTTATTTCTTTAAAACTTTTTGTTTTTACAAAAATTTTATTCTTTTTATGTTTATAACGTAAAAAAATTTACATTTTTACATAACTAAAAACAGTAAAACAGTAAATAACAAGGTTTTCACATCAAGCTAACATAACATAAGCTGATGCAAGAATATAATGTATAACATCAAACCTAACAAAACCATACTTGGCAACAGGAAAGTAACTGACTTTGCTTACAGCCCGTACCATATTCACAACTTTTTTTTTCAAAAACAGATCTCTAACATATTCACTATTATTTTAACATAACTAGTAACATTTAAAAAAAATTATCACAACATACTCGCCAACAAATATATGCTGACGACAAAGTTTTTTCACATCAATAAAGCTAACATAATACATATCCTGAACTAGGAATATAACCCCAAATGAAAAAACCCTAACATACCTTATGATCGAATAAAAGGCTAACATTAACAAAGTTTCATACTTAACAACACTAAAGTACTAACAATGCATACAGAAGAACAATGTACGACGCTTATGTGGTTCCTGTTTTCACTATGAGTTATCCAAATAACAAGTCGAAAATTGTTTCAAACTCCTCCCACTTTCGAAACATTACGCAATACCTATACTATGATTCTTGTTTGACACAGGGTCAACTTAACAAATTTATTAAAAACATTTTAGGCCTAATACTATATTACAAATGAAACCCATTAGGGGTATGAAAAAAAAGTAACATTACGCAATAGTTATAAGCCACGCCCATCCTTCTTGTTAGGGTTGTCGTTTAGGGTTAGCATTGTATAAACTGGTTTGTTACATCATCTTTCGTTATTGTGAGAGAGAGGATTACATTCTTCTTAAAAGAGCGACAAATGAAGCTCTTCATCAGTTGCTTGTCTGACTTTAAAACTATAAAAATGGTTTCTCTCGTGAATAATAAATTTGTAAACGATATTGTAACATGGAAGATATCGCATCCAAAAGTTTTTCTTAACTTAACTTTCCGTCGTAAGACAAATGGAGAACGTTACTTTGCCTGTTCCGATTCGTCTTACACCCATGACAGACCATTATTCCTATCCTGTGAAGAATTAAGTCGGGTGTTCGATGAAGTTAATACTTGGATAAATGAAAAGTACATTTCTTCATCAGTGACAAATTCGTGGGGAGTTGCGATCAATGGCGGCGAAGAATGTGACTCAAAAAGATTAACTCTTGTTTTTTCACTACATAACAATATTGAATCCATTGATTTACGTATGTGGTGGAGACCTAATTCAACGGGGATATTCCGACCCACTGCCTTTGGTGTTTGTGTAAGTGGTAAAGAAAATATTACAGCGTTTATCAAGATGCACGAAGAAATATCTAAAAGGTTGAATGAAGTTGATTTACTGGACGAACTTATTAACCTCTCGCATGGTATACTCTATACGATGTACGATGAGCACAATGTGTTCGAATCACAGGAAACACCAGTTATCGAGGCGCTCAACCTTGAAAAATTCACCTTCCTTTATGAAAAAGAGATGAAATCGCCAGGGTACAAAGAACAATCTTTGAAAATATCAGCAAGAGATATTTATACCTATATCACAACTGAAGGTCTTGGAAGTTTAGAACAATACATCGAATGCTCACATTGTATGTTAAATGTTAAACCTTCTTAAACGAACTCAATCTTATTAAATATTTTTATATAATTATACGATTGTAATTTTTTATTATATGTAGCTGTTTTAAAACATATCATGTAAGATGTATATTAAAATTGTTTTTTTCTTATGATTGTTTCTTTTTCCTATGTTATATATATATATATATATATTATATATATATATATATATATATATATATATATATATATATATATATATATAATATAAGTAATGAAACTAAAATAACATACAAAAATAGTAACATATTCACATACGCTTTTCCAAGCGTGTCTCTAACATAAAATGTAAATTTTACAATTGAAATAAAACATGGTGATATGTAACGAAAAATTTAACCAATAACCGTGTGTGATAACCATAACAGACCAATGAGTATACCCTAACGTAACAAAAGTTTTCACATTATAAAGCTAACATAGCATCCAACTGAACTAAGAATTAATGTGCAAAAGGCAAACCAGAAACATCTTAAGCAAGAATAAACTGCTAACCTTAACAAAGATCCGCACTTAACACTAGCATAATACCTATTGGGTAAAGACAAGACAAAGAATAGTTTTTTATCTCTGTAAAGCTAAAACTATGAACATAAAATCTTACACACAAATGGCTGCACGAATAAACCCCAGCAGCCCACATCTAAACAAACAAAGCGTACATAAGGGGGTAGTAAAACATGTTTTCAAGTGTATAACATATAATTTCCAATAAAAAGAACATTAAATAAATAAATACATTCATACATATAAGTTTTTAAATATATTAAACCATCTAATCAGGTGGACATAGGATTCTGTATAAATTGAGCAAGTTCTATATGTTTCTCCAGAGATTCAACACCATCCGAAAGGATGTAAGCATAAATACAACTTGCTGCACTAAACCATTTTTCTGCATATTTCGGTTCAACAGCACTCACTCGCTCCCGCCAACGAGAAGTAAACGTATCCTGGCTGATAGTTATTAGGGCATTTCTGTATACTGCATTATACGGGAATCCATATGTTTCAGTGTAAATATCGTAGATTACACCATGAGCTATATGAATTAAGTCCTCGAGTATGGCAACAACTTTAAGATGAGACTTTAAGTCGTTTTTCATGTTAAACAAAGCTGTTATATTTGCAGATGTCTGAACAGTGAAACCTATACACGTACGCATGAATGTGACAGCATCATTAGGTTTCCAATAGTTGCGTACATCAATACTTTTATACATTTATCAGAATGCAGTGAAAAGCAACATCTATTTCTATATTAGCCACTCAAGCTGTCCACCTCTGCTTCATCAAGGAGTACGATGTCAGCAGATGACACATACTCAGTCCTTTATCCAAGCTTCGAGGCTTTCGATAATATTGAAGAATTCTTCAACTGATATGATTAAAGGTATATTACTTGCACCTCCAATTGGAACACAGGTAATATATTGCTCTCCATTCGTTTTACGAAAAAATGTAAATGACACATCATTGGGTATTACAAAGATCCTCGTAAAGAGGACGTCTGTAGAAGCAGAACGAGAGGTCATCATATCAACACAGCGAAAAATGTCTTACTGGCGAAATTCGTATGTATAGACAACCCTTATAGGTAATGAGATTCTTTCTTTCAACCAATCAGAAGAAAGTAAACAAGAATACGACGTACGAATGAACCATATCAGTTCAAAATGGTATATATTCTCGAGGTTGTTCGAGCTATTGTTGTTGTTGTTGTTGCTGTGGCTGTTGTTGTTATTGTTGTTGTTGTTGTTAATGTAATATTAACATGGTAATATTTAACTAAAATTTATCACAACATTGGTTAATTATCATACTGATCAACGAATATACTCTAACGTAATAAGGTTTCCACATCAATAAAGCTAACATGATGTAACATGAACTAAGAAAATAATGTACAACGACAAACCTGACACACCTTAAGCCCGAATAAACTGCTATCATTAACAAAGTTCCATACTTGCCAATAGTAAGTAACTAACATTACATGCAAAACGTAACCTAGTCACACGTTTTTTCAAGCATGTCTCTAACATATCAATACTAATTTTTATTTTTAAGCTTATCTCTTTTTAGACTACACCCCCCTTTCAGAAAATTTCAACATGAAACATGAAAATGATTTTATGCTTTAACCATTTACATAAAGTGATGCAATACTTATTATATTTATTAAACAAACTGGTAAATCTGGCAACTGCGTATCATACAGAGGTGATTTGACAGCAATGTATAGACTTGGGAGCTGAGTTATATATAAATCAGTGTGCTACTCGATGGTGTATTCATAATCATAGGCAAAAGTCTAAAGGCAAACCCTAATATTATTCAACAAAAACTTAACCTAGGCTCACGTTTTCTAACCATCTTAAAACGTCAGTTTTTTAACAAGTAATATCTTTTACAAAAACTCAATCATTTCTCTAATAAATCAAGTGTTATTTCCACCACGAATAACTGTAAACATAACAAAGTTTTAACCAAACATAACACAAAAATAAGTTCTTTATATACTAACCATCGAATATATGCTAACGTAACAACGTTTTTACATTAATAAAGCTAACATAACATAACCTGAACTAAGAATATAATGTAGTCTAGGGCAAACCTAGCATTACTCAGCAAAAACTTAACCTAAGCTCACGTTTCTAACACATCATCGTCAGTTAACACAGTAATATCTTACAAAAACTCATCATTTCTCTAACAAATCAGTGTTATTTCCACATTGTCATAGTAATATTTAACATAACGTACCTAACTTACGAATAAACAGTTTTCATCAACCAAGAGTATCTAAAGCAACACATTACCGTCCGAGAGAAAACTCATGGGGGTGCGTCCCATGAAAGGGTGTGAGTCCTGCGAGGGAGATCACCCCGAAGGGGTGTAAGCGGGCTTTGGGCCTCAGCCCGAAGGGCTGAGGCCTTACCCCTCCTTCGGAGGGGTAACGCCCGCTTACACCCCTTCGGGGTGATCTCCCTCGCAGGACTCACACCCTTTCATGGGGCGCATCCCCCTGAGTTTTCTCTCGGACGGTAATGTGTTGCTTTAGATACTCTTGGTTGATGAAAACTGTTTATTCGTAAGTTAGGTACGTTATGTTAAATATTACTATGACAATGTGGAAATAACACTGATTTGTTAGAGAAATGATGAGTTTTTGTAAGATATTACTGTGTTAACTGACGATGATGTGTTAGAAACGGGAGCTTAGGTTAAGTTTTTGTTGAGTAATGCTAGGTTTGCCCTAGATTACATTATATTCTTAGTTCAGGTTATGTTATGTTAGCTTTATTAATGCAAAAACGTTGTTACGTTAGCATATATTCGATGGTTAGTATATAAAGAACTTATTTTTGTGTTATGTTTGGTTAAAACTTTGTTATGTTTACAGTTATTCGTTGTGGAAATAACACTGATTTGTTAGAGAAATGATGAGTTTTTGTAAGATATTACTGTGTTAACTGACGAAGATGTGTTAGAAACGTGAGCCTAGGTTAAGTTTTTGTTGAATAATGTTAGGTTTGCCTTAGACTTTTGCTATGATTATGAATACATCATCGAGTAGCACACTGATTTATATATAACTCAGCTCCCAAGTCTATACATTGCTGTCAAATCACCTCTGTATGATACGCAGTTGCCAGATTTACCAGTTTGTTTAATAAATATAATAAGTTTTGCATCACTTTATGTAAATGGTTAAAGCATAAAATCATTTTCATGTTTCATGTTGAAATTTTCTGAAAGGGGGGTGTAGTCTAAAAAGAGATAAGCTTAAAAATAAAAATTAATATTGATATGTTGACGAGAATGCTTGAAAAAACGTGTGAATAGGTCACGTTTTGCATGTAATGTTAGTTACTTACTATTGGTAGTATGGTACTTTTGTTAACTGATAGCAAGTTTATTCGGGCTAAGGTGGTGTCAGGTTTTTGTCGTGTACATTATTTTCTATGTTCATGTTACAATCATGTTAGCTTTATTGAGTGGAAACTTATTACCTGAGATATTGTTGATCAGTATGATAATTATCCAATGTGTGATAAATGAGAAGTTGAAATATAACACAGGAACCACAACAACAACACAACAACAACAATAACAACAACAGCCGCAAGCAACAACAATCAACAACATAGCTCGAACAACCTTGAGAAATATATACGCATTTTGAACTGATATGGTTTTCATTCGTACGTCGTATTCTTGTTTACCTTTCTTCTGATTGGTTGAAAGAAAGAATCTCATTACCTATAAGGGTTGTCTATACATACGAATTTCGCCAGTAAGACATTTTTTCGCTGTGTTGATATGATGACGTCTCTCTCGTTCTCCTTCTTCGGATGTCCTCTTTACGAGGATCTTTGTAATACCCAATGATGTGTCATTTACATTTTTTCGTAAAACGAATGGAGAGCAATATATTACCTGTGTTCCAATTGGAGGTGCAAGTAATATACCTTTAATCATATCAGTTGAAGAATTCTTCAATATTATCGAAAGCCTCGAAGCTTGGATAAAGGCTGAGTATGTGTCATCTGTGACATCGTCTCTTGATGAAATCAGAGGTGACAGCTTGAGTGGCTATAATAGAATAGATGTTGCTTTCACTGCATCTGATAATGAAAGTATTGATGTACGCAACTATTGGAAACCCTATGATGCTGTCACATTCATGCGTACGTGTATAGGTTTCACTGTTCAGACATCTGCAAATATAACAGCTTTGTTTAACATGAAAAACGACTTAAAGTCTCATCTTAAAGTTGTTGCCATACTCGAGGACTTAATTCATATAGCTCATGGTGTAATCTACGATATTTACACTGAAACATATGGATTCCCGTATAATGCAGTATACAGAAATGCCCTAATAACTATCAGCCAGGATACGTTTACTTCTCGTTGGCGGGAGCGAGTGAGTGCTGTTGAACCGAAATATGCAGAAAAATGGTTTAGTGCAGCAAGTTGTATTTATGCTTACATCCTTTCGGATGGTGTTGAATCTCTGGAGAAACATATAGAACTTGCTCAATTTATACAGAATCCTATGTCCACCTGATTAGATGGTTTAATATATTTAAAAACTTATATGTATGAATGTATTTATTTATTTAATGTTCTTTTTATTGGAAATTATATGTTATACACTTGAAAACATGTTTTACTGCCCCCTTATGTACGCTTTGTTGTTTAAGATGTTGGGGCTGGCTGTTTATTCGTGCAGCCATTGTGTGTTAAGTATGTTATGTTCATAGTTTAGCTTTACAGAGAATAAAAACTTTACTTTGTTTGTCTTTACCCAATAGGTATTATGCTAGTGTTAAGTGTGGATCTTTGTTAAGGTTAGCAGTTTATTCTTGCTAAGATGTTTCTGGTTTCCTTTTTGTACATATATTCTAGTTTCAGTGATGCTATGTTAGCTTAATTAATGTGAAAACTTTGTTACGTTAGAGTAACTCATTGGTCTGTATGATAATCACACACGGTTATGGTAATTTGTTAAATATTACGATGTTAATGAAAATTAACATTTTTGTGTTAGAGACACGCTGACAAAGTGTGATAATTTTTTTTTTTTTTGTTTTGTTATTTTATTTTTATATATATATATATATATATATATATATATATATATATATATATATATATATATATATATATATATATATATATATATATATATAACAAGGGCAAATATATATATATATATATATTATAATTAATATATAAATAACATAGGAAAAAGAAACAATCATAAGAAAAAACAATTTTAATATACATCTTACATGATATGTTTTAAAACAGCTACATATAATAAAAAATTACAATCGTATAATTATATAAAAATATTTAATAAGATTGAGTTCGTTTAAGAAGGTTTAACATTTAACATACAATGTGAGCATTCGATGTATTGTTCTAAACTTCCAAGACCTTCAGTTGTGATATAGGTATAAATATCTCTTGCTGATATTTTCAAAGATTGTTCTTTGTACCCTGGCGATTTCATCTCTTTTTCATAAAGGAAGGTGAATTTTTCAAGGTTGAGCGCCTCGATAACTGGTGTTTCCTGTGATTCGAACACATTGTGCTCATCGTACATCGTATAGAGTATACCATGCGAGAGGTTAATAAGTTCGTCCAGTAAATCAACTTCATTCAACCTTTTAGATATTTCTTCGTGCATCTTGATAAACGCTGTAATATTTTCTTTACCACTTACACAAACACCAAAGGCAGTGGGTCGGAATATCCCCGTTGAATTAGGTCTCCACCACATACGTAAATCAATGGATTCAATATTGTTATGTAGTGAAAAAACAAGAGTTAATCTTTTTGAGTCACATTCTTCGCCGCCATTGATCGCAACTCCCCACGAATTTGTCACTGATGAAGAAATGTACTTTTCATTTATCCAAGTATTAACTTCATCGAACACCCGACTTAATTCTTCACAGGATAGGAATAATGGTCTGTCATGGGTGTAAGACGAATCGGAACAGGCAAAGTAACGTTCTCCATTTGTCTTACGACGGAAAGTTAAGTTAAGAAAAACTTTTGGATGCGATATCTTCCATGTTACAATATCGTTTACAAATTTATTATTCACGAGAGAAACCATTTTTATAGTTTTAAAGTCAGACAAGCAACTGATGAAGAGCTTCATTTGTCGCTCTTTTAAGAAGAATGTAATCCTCTCTCTCACAATAACGAAAGATGATGTAACAAACCAGTTTATACAATGCTAACCCTAAACGACAACCCTAACAAGAAGGATGGGCGTGGCTTATAACTATTGCGTAATGTTACTTTTTTTTTTCATACCCCTAATGGGTTTCATTTGTAGTAATACAATGATCTAAACATGTTTTTAATAAATTTGTTAAGTTGACCCTGTGTAACAAGAATCATAGTTATTGCGTAATGTTTCGAGAAGTGGGAGGAGTTTGAACAAGTTTCTCGGGACTGTATTTTGATAACTCTAGTGTGAAACAGGAACCACATCAGCTTCGTACATGGTCGTTCTGTATGCATTTGTTAGTTACGTTAGTGTTGTTAAGTATGAACTTTGTTAATGTTAGTCATTTATTCGAGTCATAAGGTTTATGTTAGGTTTTGTCAGTTGTGGTATATCCCTAGTTCAGGGATTATGATATGGTTAGTTTATTGATGTTGAAAAACTTTGGTACCGTCAGTCATATTATTTGTTGGCGAATTATTGTGATAAATTTTGTTTAAATGTTACTGATGTTAATGTAAAATAATTAGTGATATGTTAGAGATCTGTTTTGAAAAAAGTGTGTGGAATATGGACGGGCTGTAGAGCAACTTCAGTTACTTTCCTGGTGCCCAAGTATGGTATTTTGTAGTTTGATGTTATACATTATATTCTCGCATCAGGTTATGTTATGTTGGCTTTATTGATATTGAAAGCGTTTGTTATTTACTGTTTTACTGTTTTAGTTTAGTAAAAATGTAAATTTTTACGTTTTATAAACATAAAAAGAAATAAATTTTTAGTAAAAACAAAAGTTTTAAAGAAATTAAAGTTAAAAATTAAAAGTTTTTTTTAAAAATAAAAAAAAATAAAACAAAACTAAAAAACTTTACATAAATTCAGCTTTGTCACTAACGAAAATTTAGTATAAACAAAAAAGTTTTAAAGAAATTAAAAGTTAAAATAAAATAAAAGTGTTAAAACAAAAAGAAAAAAATGGTGTTAAAGGTAACGTTATATATGTGTTGCCAGTTACTTGACTGGTTGAGATCCATTGAACGTTGTTAGATGTTAGTGTTTTATTCGGTGTTTTAAGGATATGTGTAGTTTTCGGTGTATGTTAATTATTCTTGGTTTCAGACTGATGATATGTTAGCTTTGTTAGGAGCCAAAAAACTTTGTTACGTCGCATATTTCGTTGATCCAGTATGATAATTATGGTACGGGTGATGCAAAATGATTACAGTGTAATACGAAAATGAGTAAGATATGTTTAGAGTTATGTTTTTGAAAAACGTATGAAATAGGTTACGTTTTGTATGCAACGTAGTTACTTACTGTTGTTAAGTATGAAAACTTTGGCTAATGTTAGTGATTTATTCAGGCATAGGGTATGTTCGATTTGATGTTATACACTATATTGTTACATCAGGTTATGATATGTTAGCTTATTGATGTGAAATCTTTTGCTGCCGTTAGCGTATTTTCGCTGGTCAGTATGATAATTAACAATGTTGTGATAAATTTTGCTAAATGTTACTATTTCGTGCAAAAATAATAATGAAATGTAGAGATATGTTTGGAAAAGTGTGAATAAGTTACGTATTGTATGCAAATGTTAGTTATGTCACTGTTGTTAAAGTATGAACTTTGGTTAATGGTGAGCGCTTATTTCGTGTATAGATTGTGGTAGGATTGTGAGTGCTACATTATATTCGTAGTCATTGATCCTATGTTTGCTTTATTAGATATGAAAACGTTGTTACGTTAGCATATATTCGATTGTTAGTAAGATACTTTACACAAGGTTGTGATAAATTTTGGTTAAATGTTACTATTTAAATGTAAAAACATCCAGTATATGTTAGAAAGAAGTGTAAGTAGGTATACGTTCTGCGCCTCAAATGTTAGTTTACTTACTGTTGTAAGTATTGAAAGCTTGTTAATGTAACTGTTTATCCTGTTAAGATGTGTTAGGTTTTTGAATGTACGTTATAGTCGTAGTTTAGGTTGATGCTATGGTTGCTTTATTGATGTGAAAACTTTGTTACGTTAGCATATATTCAAATGATCAGTTATGATATTTAGACGAAGGTTATGATAAATTTCTTCGTTAAATTATTACTATGTTAAATGTAAAAATAACAGTGATATGTTAGAAAAGTGTTAAGTAGGTTCCGTTCTGCACTCAGATGTTAGTTACTTTATTGTTGTTAAGTACGGATTCTTTGTTACGTTAGCATATATTTCTATGTTAGTATGATAATTATACAAGGTTTATGAATAATAAAAATTTGTTAAAAGATACTGATACTAATGTATAAAATATCCAAGTATGGGGTAGGGAGGGGGAGGGGTGGGTGGTTTGATTTACTGATTTAAGGTTAGGTTTGAAAAAACCAAATTGCTTAAGTTTTAAGATATGAAAAGCGTAAAAATTTAGTAAAAACAAACTGTTTAAAGCTTATAAAACAAAAAATAATAAATAGTTGCACACTAACTGCAAGTTGAATGAATCATAGATCATTAGATTGGGGAGGGCGTGAGGTGGAGAAGGATGAGGAGGGAGGCCGGGAGGGCTCAAGAGGCTCCAGAGGCTCCAGAGGCTCAGGGGGTATTTGATTTATATAAAAAAAACGTAAATATTGAGGTATAAACGTTTCAAGAATAATGAATGTTGAAATCATTTGTATTTTCTTTATTTTTTTTGTCTTTTTAAATTTTTAAAAATTTTTTTAATTTGTAAATTATTTTAAAAAAGTTTTTTTTAAATTTTAAAATTTTTTTTTTTTTTTTTAGTTTTTTTTTAATTTTTTTGTGTATCGAAGGATACATTCATATGAAAGATTGTATACCAAGTTTCGTTGTTCTGCGCCAATATTTCAGTTTTGTGGGGCTGTTGCCCCCCTTTGGGGTGTGAACGGATATTTAACCCATTATGATGATATTGTGGGTTACTAGATATGAAAGGTAATTTTTTATCCGAGTTTTTTTTCAATTTCATTTCGATTAATACTTAGGTCCAAATTTATTTTTTTTTTTCAAATTTTTGGTGGTCCCAGAGACCCCTTTAGTCTGTACGTATTTAACCCATTATGAGTGTTGAGTAGCGTATTATGGTATTCTCTATAGCGAGTTTCCATGCGTTCTTAGTCGGTCAATATTTCAGTTTTGTGGGGCTGGTCCCCGAATTTGGTCAAATCGGTCATTTTACACCGGATACATCTAAGATACAACCTAAAAAGGCTGAATATCAAGTTTCGTTGTTCTATGTCAAATATTTCAGATTTTGGGTGAGTTACCCCGCTGGGGCACCCCAGTCATTTTTAACACCGATGGGTCATCTAAGTACATCCTCAGAAGGGTTGTATACCGAGTTCATCATTCTAGGTTCAATATTGTTCAGTTGTGGCTGTCCCGATTTTGGCCAAATCGGCATTTTACCCCGGAACATCTAAGATACAACCTAAAAAAAGGCTGTATATCAAGTTTCGTTTGTTCTATGTCAATATTTCAGATTTTGGGGTGAGTACCCGGTCTGGTGGCACCACAGTCATTTAACCGAGGGTCATCTAAGAACATACTAAGAAGTTGTAACGAGTTTCATCGTCTAGAGTCAATATTTCAGTTTTGTGGGCTTGTCCCCGAATTTGGCAAACGATTCATTTTACCAGTATACACAAAGATACACCTAACAAGGCTGTATATAAGTTACAGCTTACTACGATCATAGTTTAATTTTGGGTGGATCCTTCTGGGGAGATCCTAGACAACCATAGTACGGTCTTATAACCATCTATGATGTCGAACTCGTACGACCCCGATAACCTTGATAAGGACACCAATATATTTTATACGACTGTTATTACCTAACCCGTGGTTAGGATATATTTCGAACTCAGAAGAAACTGATTGCGAAGTAAAGAAACCCGTATATATTATAATATATATATTAATAGATATAATAAGTAATAATAATAATAATATAATAATAATTAATAGATAATAATAATAATATGAAGTAGTAATAATAATAATGAATACAAACAATCAACACCTAACCGATGTCGGAACCAAACCGACGCCGCCGCGGCCGGAGCCGAACCGGAAGTCGGAGTCGGAAGTCGGAGTCGAGTCGGAGTGCGGATTCGGAGTGGAGTCGAACAAAACACAACTCGAATTGATGATCATACGTGATCATTAGATTTCTTCGATCTTTAATAATAAATTAAATACTAAATAATACAAACAACACAAACAAACACAGAACAAACATAGACAAAACATAGACAAAACTTCGGTTGTCTGTTTGTCGAATGATTACCCTCGGGCTATTTCAGATTTTCTCCATATAAGCCTAATATACTCTTATTCCATTCATATCGGAAAAAAGTGGTGCGAACTGGCCCATAACTACTTAATAGTATATATATATATATTATTATATATATATATATATATAATATATATATATAATATATAATATAATATATAATATATTATATATAGTAATATTATAATATATATTAATATAATATAATATATATATATATAGTATATATATATTATATATATGATGGGCAGGGCCCTCTTAACCGCTAGGCAAACTAGGCAAATGCCTAGGGCTGCAGAATATGACGACCCTAGTGGCTTAGAACACGGCAGAAAATAACTATATATATATATATATATATATATATATAATATACTATATATTATTATATATATATATATAATGATATATATATAATATATATATAAGATATATGATATATATATATAGTATATATATATATATATAATTTTAACATATGGCTTTAGGGATTTTTTTTTGCCCATGGGCGGAATGACATGGTTAAGGGGCCCTGTAATGGGTTGCGCGGAAAATTCGTGATGAGCTATGGGTGCCTTGAACCTAAAAAGGTTGAAAACCACTGAACTAAGGTATTGCCATTCACAAGCATAGTAGATGATGGCTTCCTTACGTTTGCATCTGAGTAATATAGCAAATCCGAAACCTACATCCCTCTCATCATAACGTTCCTATATATATATAATATATATATATATATATAATTATATATTATATATATAATATATATATATATTATTATATATATATATAATATTATTATATATATAATATATATATATATATATATTATATATATATATATATATATATATATATATATATAATATAATAGTATATATATAATATATATTATATAATATATATATATATATATTATATATATATATAATATACTATATATATATGTATATATAATCATATATATATATATATTAGTTATATATATAATTATATAATCTTCTGCCTCTTT
>JABUQX010003354.1:0-81867 GCA_015478945.1 Trachelipus rathkii | reverse complement strand
TTTGAAATTTGCAGAGCGTATATAATTGGAGAAGGTGGACATTTTTTGTTAGAGAAAATTTTTTATGCCCAACAGATTTGTCGTTTTACCGCTGCTCATGGGAAAACATTTCAAAAGTTTTTCAAAAGTTTTCCGTGATCAGCGGCAAAACTGTTGGGCATAACAAAATATTAATCTAAATTAAAAGAATATGTATATCTTGTGTAGAGGTAAACAAGCTGTGAAAATTTCATTGCAATCGAGTAAAATATTAAAAAAGTTACACGCCACCTGCTTCTATTTATTTAAAAAAAAATTTTTTTTTTCTTATTTTTTTGCTACTAAAAAATATTTATGATAATTTTTTTATTTTTTCTTCAATCAATACGAAACTTTCAGATCATATATATACTACTAGGCAAGATTTACATTTTTTGTCTAGATAAATGTTTTGTAAACTAAAGGGGTTTGCCGCATATGCGGAAACTTTTGAAAATTTAGAAATTTTTCCATGCACAGAAGCAAATTCTTTCTCCATACAAAAAATTTAGTTTTAAACAAAAATTTTGTTATCTTCCCCAAACATACTTGGACTCCGAAAGTTTTCGTGCCGATTGCATGAATAATAAAAAGGTTATAGTGATTTTTCATTTATGACATATCAAAATTGAATACCCCCCATATCCCCCTGTATATTGTGAATAAAATATTTTTTGCATGTTGAAAATAAAAACCAGACCATTCGAAAGAGCATTAAATTCTACACTAAAAAGTGTTAAAACCTAAAATTCATAGAATTGATGATTACTACCTTCAAAAGTTAGGATCCCCTACGCGCAACGTCCCCTTAATGAAACATAAAAGTGAATAACAGGATGGGCTGGAAAGGCGTATATTTCATAAGGAAGGGTAATCCTTCTCCCCTCATCAGGTTACAGGCCAGAGACCCACACAATCTCCCGGACCCCACCCCATAGGGTAGGCTGTGGTTGTGGCCTGAGAAAATCCTCCCGGAACTCTACGCCGGTTTACCCCCGTGTACCACACAGCACCTTGTACCACGTAAAGACTGAGAATATACACACAAAATGCAAACGGGCCTCCTTAGTGGTTTAGCCCAAGGCTCAGGTTTCCTTACAATTTGCGGCCCGGTTCAAAAAGGGAGTTAAAGGACTTGTTTTTTCTCCTGTACTCTCGTCCACTGGGAGGAAGTGTGAGTTGTGAGGTGACTGAAAACCCATGCTGGAAGAGGCACCGGATAGCCCAAGGGCTGTGACGTGAAAAAAGGGGAGGGCAACTCACATACAAGCACTTAAAGGGACTGATGGTGGGAATTCAAAAAAAAATAATTATGAAAAATGAGGGGAAAGGAATGCAAGGTTGAAAGTTAGCTTTAACAAAATTTATTTATATGAAAAATTAAGGGGAAAGGATGAAAGGTTGAAAGTTAATGCACGAATGCACAACAAATGCAATACACGTGTTGGGGGACGGAGGGGACACGCAGACCCATCAGCATTAGCTCTCATCGCTATATGCCATGCACAAGTTTATATATTAAGAGCATAACACCACAATGAGAATCAATACCCGAGGTAAACGGTAGAGTGAGAAAGTTGATGAATGGTAAATCTGTAGGTATAGATGAAATTACTGAGGAAATGATCAGAACGGAGGCGAGATGGTGGGATTCGATTTGGAAGTTTGTAACAAAGCGTTTTTGGAGGGTTTATTCTGAGGATTGGAGGAGAGCAGTAATAGTACCCTTATGATAAGGGAATTGCGAGATAAGCGTAACATGTAGGAATGATTAGGGGAATTTTAGTTTATTATGTTTTAGGGAAGTTATATGCTGGGTAGTTTTGGCTTGAAAGCAGATACGTTGAATGACGAAAGGAACTGATTTGGGCCGAAGAAAGGTGAGTTTAGAAGTGGTTAGAGGATGTGTAGGATCAAATCTTTATATTGAAACCAATGTATGAGGAGGAAATGAGAGAGAAAAAGATGATAAATTGTATTTAGCGTTTTTATGGATTTGCAACAGGCTTATGATAGGATTAATAGGAAGCTCTTATGGCAGTGTTAGTAATATATGGTATGTTTGTGGTAAGCTCTGAATGGAATCAAAAATGTATGACGATTGTGAAGCGTGTGTTAAGAATAAATGAGTCGAAACGTGATTGGTTTAATATTATAGCGGCGGAATGAGACAGGAATGTGTTATGTCTCCTTGGTTATTCAATTTTGATTATGATGGGATGATGAGAAGAATTAGGATGGGGCGGTGCAGAGATGATGTTAGAATGCATGGAGAAAGGAGATAGTGAGGGTGCCTACCTATTATATGCGGATGATTTTGGTTTTGTTGTGGCGAATCTGAAGAGAGTTTGAGAGTATGGAGAGAGATTTTGGTTTAGGATGTGTAAAAGGAGGCGTTTGAAAGTAAACATAAGATAAGAGTAAGGTTATGGTTGTATGTGAGGACAGTCCTTGGTGTTAAATTATGTTAGATGAACAGCTAGAACAAGTTTCTAAGTTTGAAAATCTAGAATAGAAAGTGGAGGGAAAGTGAACGGATGATGTAAGAGTTGTTAGTAGGAATGTTGTGAATGGCAGGAAGGTGGCTGGTGCCCAATTTTAAATCCTTGGTGGATGTAAAGGCCTGAGATCTGAGTGGCGTTAGGTCTTACATGAGGGTAGTTGTTACCTATGTTAATGTGAGACCATGGTCTGGAATAATAGTATAAATCTAAAGTAAGTGTGTTCAGATGCGACAATCTTTGGTCGCTATTCAATTGGGAAGCAAAATGGAGGAATTAATTTATTAGAGAATTATTGGTGTGAAGAAAGGATAAATTATAAAAGTACATTGAGATGTTTTTTTCATGTGGAAAGGCATGGATGATAGCAGGTTTGGTTTAGCTGATATAATAAGGTGAGTTTGCTGGGAATCGACCTCTGGGAGACCGAAGAAAAAGTGGATTGAGTCAGTAAAGGAATGCCTGGAGGAGAGAAATGTGAGTTTGGCAGAGGCGAGAAGAAAGGTGCATAATAGGAGTGAATGGCGGGGTTTTGTGAAGGGGTATGGTTGTGGCCCACCTGGGCCAAGGGATGAACCCTACATTGACGAGATTCCATAGTGAGGGTCCGTCGCGGTCCCGTGAAGCTCTAGGGTGGATTTTTCTGACTGCGACAAGTTCTCACTAAAAGGTATAAAGGCGGTAAAGTTTGGCTTTCTTTTCGACTTGCGTCATATTCTTCTGCTACTTTTCTGTTTCCAGTGCATGCTACTCACTTTACCCCCAGTCTTGGGGAGAGAAGGTGGTGATGATAATGATATATATACTTTCATTTCTTGATCTTGTCAAACCTGAAATAAAAAAATATATGCAGATTACAATTCTTCAACTTTCTGCTCTGACCCATTACCTCCTTCCTTACTAATGACCTCATCCCAAAATAACCTATTCCTTCTTGCACTTTCAAACCCACACACATTTCATTCAAATTATCTGTTTGTTTACCCAACGTTTATGCAGATTCTATGATTCCCCCACACTTCCCCTCACATCCATTCATCAGTTTTGAAAACACCATCTCTATTCATTATTCTAAGTAGATTCTCCTTATTCTCATTTCGTAAATCCATTCGCGACTAACTTCCAGAAGACTTCCCTATTAACTGTAAGTCCCCATTCATCCTCCTTTCCAAACTGTTCATTTAACCTCTTCTTTTTTTCCCCTCCTATGTATGCCACCTTTTAGTATTCCTTTTTCCTCATATATGAGTTAATATCTCTATTAACATCTTTCTTTTTGGAAACCTCATCAATTGGCTTTTAGTACATTCAACCACGCTTCTTTTTTTTTTACTGTTTAACGGTTTTGCATCAACTTCTTAATCCACAACTCCCCGCACTCTTAACAGTTCTTACTTCCTACTTTAGGCACATCCACAACTTCTTTTGCACTGCTAACAACCGCTTCCCCTTCATTTGCTCCTGATTTGTTCAGTTTCATCTGATTTACTTGCGACGCTCTTAGATACTTATCCTTATTACCTTGTTCATTTAACTTCTCACTCTTAATTCTACTCACTTCTTTCCTTATCACCTTCCTCTCCATTCAAGCCCCCACTAACTTAATTTTACATAGGCTAATACAACATGATGATCCGATAATTCCATTCCTAATCCCCTCACTGATTTAACATCCAACACATACTACAACATCTCTTTCTTTCACCAACACAAAATAATTCAATTCATATTTTCACTCAGTCTTGCTTCTAACCTTACACCCAACTCTAGTATACTTATGAGTACTCTTGTGTTTAAAGAAAGTATTACTTACACACACCTCTCTCCTCACAGAAAAATCAATCACCTTCCTACCATTCTCATTTTCTCCCGACACCCCAAAGCACCTGCTATGCCATCCCTTTTTTGATCACCTATCCAACCATTTAAGTCATCCCAACACAATCAACCTGAAGCTCCTACTCACCCCACCCAAAGCATCATTCAGATTATCCCAGAAAATCGCTCTCTCTTCAACATTACTCTCAGGTGGACCATATGTCTACAACCCACAGCATACCTTGACCTCTTTCAAAACTTAAATTTAAAACCATTAGAATTCTAGTTACTCCACACACACACACACAAATCTACCATAGCTACATTACCAACCACAGGACACTCATCAGAAATTGCAACTTTTTCTCTCCCCCTCACATCCCTTTCCACACCACTCATTTTCACCCATTATCCTTTCATCTTTGTTCAGTCACAGCGAGCAAATCAAATTATGCCCTTTCTAAATACACCCATTCACCTCTCTCCTCTTCGCCTCTTCGCCTCAACATTTTTTCCTCTGACATTCCATGTACCCACACGATTTCTACATTCGCCTGAAAAATAGAGGCACGTTGAATCGTGTGTATTATCACGACCTTAACTCCAAAATCTTCTTGCTCATTACGTCTTATTACCTGACAAAAGAGTAATGTTTTTTCTGGATTGGTAGGTTGGTCGCAGCCAATCCCAATCTACTCTATGCGTCCTTTATAGTAGCCTTTCACGGCACGCAGGACATATGATTTTGGGCGAAATTTTTTTCTCCCCCACACATATGGATGTCTGGAAGAGGGGTAAAGTGAGGATATGAGTATGTTGTAAGAATTATGTGATAGTGGATAAAAGGGGGTTTGGTTTTAATTTATTTTTGTCTGTTAAAATATTTATGAAGTAAGAGGGTGTAGTTGAGGTTGTAAACTATGTGAGAATGAGAGAGTAGATGTAGTCATGGTCCTATTTGTTTTACACTGTATGAGTTTGGTTTTTTTTGTTCTTTTAATTCTGGTCAGTAAAGTTCGAGAAGATTGTGAGAGGTTTTTGGCAGTTATATAGGTGTTAAAGTAAAGTTATATGGTAAGAGTAAGTGATGGTATGTGAGTGTATATTATTCCCCTTTTGTGTGAAAATCATGTTGGATGGTGATCTTTATTGGAACATGTGTGTCTGAGTTTAACTATTTAAAGATATAATATATTGGAATTGAAAATGTGAAAATGAATGGCAGGAAGGTGTCTGCTGCAATTAAATCCTTGGTTAAAAGAAAGGGACAAGTCAAATCTTGATGTGCTTGGGTTCTGCAAGAGAGTTTGTTGTTATTTGAATATTAATGTATATTATTAGTGAAACTATAGTGTGGAAATAGTCTGGAATAATAGGTATAGATGTAAGGTAAATCTATATATTGTTCATAGTAGGGAATCAATCATTTGGCGTGTTACGTGTTGTGAGTATAAAATTTTGATTATTGAATTATGTTTTTGTGTAGTGTAATGAGCATGTTATGTTAGGGAGTGTGTGGTTGTGAAGATGATAAGGTCGTATATTAGATGTATAATAGTATTTTGTGTTGTTTTGGTATTAAGAATGTTGTTGTGCGTCATATGGAAAGAATGGTGAGTGTGAAACTTTTTGGTTAAACGGATATTTAGTGCTGAGAAAGTAATGTAAGGAAAGCATGAGAAAAATGAAATTTTGAGTATATCGTTACAACTAGAACTTTTTCCCTTATTCCTCTCCATCACTTTAAATTATATAGATTTGGAATGAAGGAAGGGATGGCAATTAAAATTAGTTGAAAGTCGAAAGGCAATTAAAGATTTTTTATTTGGTAGAAATTCAATATGATGAGAGGAACATGGATTTTTTTTGTGGTGTGAGAGAGGGTTATAGTTAGAGTTAAAAAAGAAATGAGTTGGTTGCGGTAGATTGAATGTGGAATTAGAAGTTATGGGATTTGCGTCACTAGAATAGAAAAGCAGATTAGAATTTGTTTTTTAATTGTATACAGAGTTATGTAAAATGGCTTGAGTTCGCTTTTACAATAGGTGGTCATCCTATTGAATATGAGATATCTTGATTCATTGTTACGTCTCTGGTGTACGATTTGGTCAATTCACCTTTTTTTATTAAATACAAGCATTTTTCTTTATCTGGCATCAGTGTCAATCTGCCCCTTGGGTTTCCCTGTCGATTCATTTTACAAGATATTTATATGAGAAATTAATCGGCGCTATATGGTTTAATTATGAAGAGAAGATTCCATTTAATTCAAATGGACTTGAAATTGGGAATTGGAAAATTGGGAGGAGGGTGGGCAGATATGAGAAAATCTGGATATTACATGTTTTAGAATAATAATAGACCTCTCCTTGGTTGGTTTAAGGGGTTTCAAATCCATGCGACAAGAAATTGTAAGGTAATCACAAATTGTTGAATTAAGTACATGGTGTTTCTTCACATTAAAATACAAAACAAACCTATAGAGACGGAAAAACTCCTGCAAGTAGATGTTTTAGAGCTTGAAAAATGCTGAATATTTCTTTGTATTTGATGCAAATCGAATTGAAAAACTAAGAAAAGTTACTGGCAAATTCCAGGTTTTGTATCTGAGCCAAAGATCACGACCACTCGATGTGGCCAAAATTAAAATCTTAAAAATATTTAATATCTGATATTAAATTATAATGTTCCCGAGTTTTAATTGAGATAAAGTTGAAGACGACTCCAATACCTATGAAAATAATTTTGGTGAAATGAGAAAGACTTTATATTACTTTTAGAAGTTAAAATGTGATTAATATTTTAATTAATGATGCAGAATTAATAATTCTAACAAAGATTCTATTCATGTATAGAAGATAAGCTATTTTTTTTTTTTGCATCACTTTCAGTAGATTATTATCATTATTATTAGCTATTATTATTATTATTATTATTTTTATTATTATTATTATTATTATTATTATTATTATTTTTATTATTATTAATTCCCCCACATTAACGTACCCCACTTTGTCGTGGTAGGGGGGGCTCAGATACCTTTCCTAATGGTATCTGCGAAGTGGTTGTACGTTTTTGTTTTTCGTTGATTTTCCCCCCTTTTTGTGGTTCCCCTCCTTTCCATTTATGTTTTGTTTTATTATTATTATTATTATTATTATTATTATTATTATTATTATTATTATTATTATTGTTATTATTATTGTTATTATTATTATTATTATTATTGTTGTTGTTGTTGTTATTTTTTAATTATTATTATTCCCCTCCCCAGTTTATCTCCCTTCTCCTCTGTTTTCTGTACATACTACCCTACGTATTCCAGATCTCTCTTCTGAGAGTCTCCCCATTCATCTGATTCCTAGTGGCTACCGGGCTGTTGGTCTCTGTTTGTGTCATATGTCCATTTTGCCATCCTTCCTCCGTGAGTGAGGGTACAGATTTAATACCGGTTATTCTCGCCTTTCTCCTGGCCGCTTATTGTTGAAGACCCGAACCTTGCCTAACCACTGAGGAGGCCGGCCTTCATTTGGGCACATAATCCTGGGCTTCGCGTCTTATTCGTGTGATGCACTGCTATTATTTTACATCTTCGGGACTGGGCGCGGAGTTCCGGAGAGCTTTCCCGAGGCCACACTCATGGCCCACCCTACGGGGTGGGGTTTCTAGAAGGGAGGTATTATGCTCTGAACCTGTGGTGGGCGTGGTTACGCTCCTGGGATTTATGTTTGTATTCTTCATTTGTATTAATTTATTGCCGAGCAGATGTTTTACAGGAGTATATTATATGGGGAAAAACAAAAAAAGATTAACGTTTTCAAGGAAAGGCGCAATCACCATCTATCGGACCACCAACCCGACCCTTCCCTGGCGGTTTCCAAACTAGCGACCAGTAGGGGATTTGATGCCCTTATTGATGAAATGGTTGGTACCAGGGTTGGACCACAAAAACCCAGCTCAGTGGGTTTTTTGTGTTTTATTGGGCAGTTTTAAAATTTCTATATTTTGATGGAAAATAAAGTGAAATTATCAATGAATGTGAATTTGGTTTTTATAATGTCATTTCTGTATTATTTTGGACAAATATAGTATTAATAAGTAGGTAATTCATAAATAAATCATATAATTCGTTAACAGACTTTGTCCAGATTGCCCACTTGTGAATGAATTTTATTGGCTAATTAGCGGAACTTGTAATAGGGTAAATGTATTTGCTTTGTTATCAGGTCTATGTAGAATGCATTGACGAGGTCGAACCATCTTAAATAAAGTTAATTGAGGAATATCTATCTCTTATTAGTCTGAAATGGAAATATATATAATCTATGGCACTATATTCTGGTCTTGTCCAACCATTTCTCTCTGAAACGAAGTTTGTTATATATATTATTATAAATAATATATATAATATATATGATTATATAATATATTATATTATGTATTATATTATATATATATATATTAATTATATATAATATATATATTATATTTATACTTATATATATAATATTATATTATTTGTTTGGTCGACCTACTTTTTCTACTTTAACATCCGAATTTGATAAGTCTAATTTTTTCTTCAGTATAAAATTACCGTCTTTGTGACTATATATTTTGAGGGTATAAAAATAAATAACTTTATTTTAAATAATTCATTAATTACAAAGTTTTGATACATTAAATGTGTTTTTCTATATGCTATATTGGGTAATTTGTAAATTGTTATTATGATCTATTAAATTTATATTATTATTATTATGTATATTTATTTTAATTTATTATTAATTATTATTACTAAATTGTTATTATTATATTATTAATTATCTATTATTATATTAATCTATTATTATATTATTATGTAACTATTATTATTATTACCTCATCATTATCATACTATTATTTTATATCATTTTATTATTATTATTTTGTGTATATTGCTGTGATTAGTATAACAATACTAACACTGGTTTTGTTCGCGAGGTTCGTTTCTTAAATCTATTTATTTTAGACGAATAAATCTTTTATGTAATTGATCTCCGTGTCTATTTTATTCCTAAGAATTCACCCGGATCATCAAGCCTCTGGAACCTATCATCAAGCCTTTTGAAAAGATATTCAATACAACTAGAACCAAATTGTTAGTTTTATTTAAGGTTATAAATTGAGATGTTATAGCTAATTTATTCTTGTACATCAAGTTAAATTATCATAAAAAGTTATTTTAAAACTACAGCATCGGGTTACTTTCAAATTGGTCGACGCCCAGAGTGAACATCGTTCCATTCAATCCTTGTCTAATCTAAATATTATTTTGTTATATTTTTTTGCTGTTTGTTTATATTTTCATTTTTATGTCAATTTTATTTTCGTATTTTATTTTAAATCATCGAATTTTCAATTTCTAAATTTCAATTATTATTCTATCACTTTCAATTATCCTAAATTTACTTCTACTACCAACTTACTACTACTATCTTCTACTACTATATTGTACTGACCCTCCTACTACATTGACTACTCCTACGTCTAATATATTTCTGATTCTGTTTCCTACTGTCTGCGAATATAATTCCCTCTCCCTTCCTTCATCTCAACTTTATCTGATCTCTGCCGCCTTTGTATGATCCACAACAACAATATCTGTTACAGCACAATCGCTGAATCATCAATTATTGATGTCTCAACATCAACAAAACCTATATCAGCAGAGTACTCCACCGCCTCCTCCTCTTTCTGCAACTATGCCGGCGACTACCTGGCCTATGTCGCGTGTTCCTCATCTCATTAAATTGCAATTTCAAAGTAATTTTTTTCTAATCTCACGCACTTTGACATTTTCTTTGCTTCCTCATCGTTCTACTTGTTAACACTAATGAGTTTCTGCTCTCCATTCCCTATTAAGTTCAGAAATCAATCCCTAATCTTTTACCTTCAATCAGCTCCTCTCTCTTTCTTTAAATAAGTTATGAGATGCTATAACTGTTAGCAATATGGTCATGTGATAAATGTAATGATTTTCATGAATTGTTAACAAATAATTTTCCTGGTGTGAATTTGGGGGCCAATAGTCCACTGACACAGGCTTTCTATTTCTTGGTTCCGTTGCTGATAGTAATCCAATTCTTCTTCTTCCGACTTCTTTCCTGGACCGTCTTCCTGCTTTTGTTTAGTACTTTCCTTGCTCTCGTGCATGGTGAACGCCTTTCTCTTGCAAGATTTAGCCGATCGCTGCAGATAGTTATTATACGTGCCAAGCTCAATGTCTTTTTCTTCTCCTATATTCCTTATCTCATCTTTTTATCTCCCTATTGTTTCTACTCTTCGTGCGATTATGCCTCCTTCTTACAACTAATTTGCTACTAACTCTCTGTCTCTTCCTCTCTAATCTTCGCTCTTGCCTGCTCTAATCTCCTCTTACATCTGCTCGCTTTCTCTTTGTACTTCTTCTCCTCCATCTTTCTCAATCCTTTAGAACCTCTTACTAATATTCTTACCGATTTTGCACAATATGAATGTTCAAAAATTATTCCTTGCAACAACAATATATCTTCTATCTCTTCGTGTCAGTGTCTAGCAATCTTCATTCTGCATCTTTCTGCACTAGATCTCGTTCTCCTTCACCTTCGTTCTTCTTTTCCCCACACCTTCCTCAGTGTTCTCCTTTATGCTTGCTATGTCATTAATCATTTTTGGGTTAGAGCACAGTAACTGCATTCTTCCCGTACATTTTAAATCTGCAATATTCTCTTCAAGTGAAACTCCCTGGGGGGACCGTAGATCATTGCGCCTCCTCCCTTGGTCATTTCCTCCAATGCCAATTCTGATTCGTTCCATATTCCTACTGTTTCTTATTTGCTCAGTTCCTGCTACTAAACATACGGTTTCTAAACTTCTGTTCCTTATTTCTGTTGTATTCTTCTTCTGGTTTCTATTCCTTGGAAGTTAATGCTGGTTTCTTCAGGTCGCTTTACGAAAATATTTGATGGTGATTCCAAACGGTTTTTCTATTACTCGGGTCAGTGTTAGCTTTTCTCTATTGAAATTGTTCATTGTGGTGTTTTGTTCTTCTCTTCCTCTCTGTGTTTCTCATTTACGGGCTGCTTAAGGTTTCTAACATTTTGCTGTATATGGTGACATCCGATCTCCTTACTCGATCTATTTGTGACTGATTCGTCTTCGTTGGAGCTTTTCTCTGGCCGTAAGTCATTTCTGTTAATACAAATAAATACATTGGTGCTGTGATTTTAAGTCCTATTTCAATATTCTTCTTATTGACAATGCCAAATAGTCGTCTACTTGATTGACTACTACTTCTCTTTCTTGAATGCCTTGTTCCCTTCTGATTCTTCATTTACTGGTATCAATCTTCCTGATTCCTCCTCTAGGTCTTTTCTTCACGCTCTTTTGCATTCTGAATTTCTGACTTAGATGTCCTAGCCTATGTTCGTAATCTTTCTCCTGTCGCTCACCTATGTAATGCATTACGATTGAGACAAGAGGAGTCCTTCTGTTATGCAAGGCTCGTGCAGACTTTCTCAGAAATGTTGTAAACATTGCGCGTGTGGGAAGTTTGAGCATGCTCTGAAAAGGGTATTGTGTTCCCTTCTTAGCCTTCTCCTTACGCCTTCTGTCCGCTTCTAATATTGTTAAAATAAAGGGCCAGATTCCCTTTTCGTTTTGTTGGGAGCTACAGGTTACTAAATTTTAAACCATGTTGCGATACTATTCTATCCGTCACCATTCATGATCTTAGCTCTTCTCTTAATATGGATGGTAACATTTTTTCTTCTCTGAGGTTTAAGAATCTGCCTTTCCTTAGCAATTCGTGTGTAATATTCTGATGGAGTGCGTCCTAAGGGACTTGTATTGGCAACGTGCCTTTTAGTGCTAATTTCGATCTGGTATAGATTTGTGTATGGCCGATTTGGGGTCTTGCGTAATGCCCAGGTTGCTGACTTTCAGACGGTGTTGATTTTATGATGCAAGTGTTTTGTGCGTGGTTTACCTTTGTTGCCTAGCTGCTTAACAGTTGATGAGTCTATTTTCATTGCCTGTCGTTCTCTCGAAGAGCGATGGATTCTTCGTCATACTTCGGGTGACGGTGTTCCTGCGTTTAGCTCGAGAGTCTGTTTGCGGTAGTAGATATTCGATGAAGGTGCGATTGTCGTGCTGGGCGTTCTCTTGAATTGGTTCTGTTTACGCATATGAAAGTTTCGTTTCTTGCTGGGTCTTTCGGTCGCACTCTACCCTGTGAGTGCGTGTGTTTCTGGCTGATTCTGTGAATGTAGTCGCTTTTGCCAGCCACTCAGAAGTGGATCTTCGTGCGTTCTGTTAGGTGCGTCGTGCTAATTGTTCTATCGTCGTTTGCCTGCGCCAAGTCTCTGCCGATTTAGCGTCCTTGTTGACTGGCTGTTGCTTGTTCACGGCGTCGGGCAGTCTCAACAACTGTTCTAATTGACTTGATGCTTGGCTTGTCAGGTTTCTAACAGAGTAAAACTCTAGTTGTCAATTAAACACTTCTTCTTGTTTTTTCCTTCGTACAATGGGTGTGGTTCGTTCTTGTAACCCGACTATTTGTGGACGCCAGTGATTTTCACTAGAGCAACTGCAAAATGGTGCTTGGCTTCCTCTCGCTTTTTTTATTCTCAGAAACTTCCTCCTGCTGTCACTCGCTATAGTACTTTTGGTCGCTGAACTTTGCTAGTCTATTCTCGAGTTAAAACTTTAGATATTTTTCTTGAAGTCGTCAGTTTATTGTTCTCCACGGTATCCTAACCACTCACTTCGCGATTTACTTCTTGTTCTTTATGCACTATTGCTCTCGTGAATTTCGTCATCTTGATTTTATGCCCAATTACTACTTGATCTTCGGTCACATTCTGTCGTGAATAACTCTAGTGCGAGCTTTTATCTGCGTATTCTAGGTTAATGCGGTTCGCCTTTTGCTAACATTGTACTACTCTGCAGTCGGTTGCTCAATATGGGGAGGATCTATTCTTCCTTGCTGTAACTTCTATTCAAACTTCAAACTCTTTCGTTATCCTGATTTACGTTCCTTTAAATTTGTACATTCTACTGGCAGAGTCTTCGTTCTTTGTTCCGTTTCTTTCGAAATACAGGGTTTTTCTTACCTCTTCATTCTCTTCTCATCCTGGTATTTCGGTGTTCCAATAATAACTTTTATCTCTGATCGTTTTTTTGGCCTAACATGCATACTGACATCTTGTTTTGGGCTCGTTCATGTATTGCTTTGTCAAAAAAACAAAGTTCATAGACAAACTAAACCTCCTTTAGGTTCATTTCCTTTTCCCTCTTGTCGTTTTGATCGTCTTCATTTCTTGATCTTTGCAGACCTCTTCTGCCTTCGCTTGGGTGTACTTATTTATTGACGTATGTGGACGAGGTATAATTCTCGGGTTCGGCCGGTAAAGTTATTCCTCTTCTCTCCTACTTCGCGGAATATTGCTATTCGGCTTTTCTTACTATTGGGTGTTTCGTTTTGGTGTTCCTTCTTCTATTGTAACTGACAATGGCCCCCCAATTTCGTTCTCATCTTTGGCGTGATTTTTTATCTCTAATTGGTATTGAAAAAATCCATTCCAGTACTTATCACCCTCAAGGGAATCTTATGTAAGCGCCTTCAGTCGCATTAATGGCCTGCTTTGCGTCTGCGCCCCTAATCCGCAACATTTGTGTGGAAAATCTTCCTCTTGATGTTTGTCTTGGCTTCGGTCTCAGTCTAAGAGGATTTGAGAATCTTCTGCTGCTGAGCTAGTCTATGGTTCACCCTTGCGTCTTACACTGGTGGAATTTTTTTTTTCTTCTTCTATTGACCTTCCTTTTCCGGGTTATCCCTTCTTTTCTCTCTAAGCTTCATTCCATTGTTTCTTTTCTTTTCTTCCTCTTCCCTGCTCGTTCCCAATCTACTGCTGTGTAACTTACCCAAGATTTAGATTCTGCTATCTCATGGTATTCTTCGTCATGGACTCTCATGTTGTCCTCTAGACAGGTTTCTTCAGTCGGGGACAGCCCTTCCTTTTTAATATCTGGTCCTGGTCGATCGCGTGTTGTTCTTTTGCGCGTCGCGACCGTCATTTTTCACAATTGCAAATGGACGACTCTGTGTTGAGAAGGTTTCGTTGAACGTATTAAACTGCTTTTCCTTGACTCTTCCGATTGTCTGAATCTTTCTGATATATCTTGTTGTATCGATAATTCTTTTGCCTGATCGATTCTTTCTGGTTGGAGGATATTCTGACATTGGCTTTCCTCCGTTTTCCTTCACAAATTTCCCTGTGTCTTCCTCCTCTCTTACACCGAGGCTGTTGTAGTTAACTACTACAGTTCCACCTTCTGTTCTTCTACTAGTTCTTGCTATTACCTGCCACTGTACTTTCCTCTTCTGTTTCATCACATCCTTCCTTGTCTTTTCTTCTCCGTAATTTACCTCCTACCTTGATTTTGTTTTACCTCCTGACATTTTAGCTTTTCCTCCTGACGTTCCCGTCTGTGAAGCTTTCCTTTTGTGCTGTTCTTCTCCTCTTCCTTCCTTATATCTTTCCTTTTCAGCTCTGTATGATTCCCTTCTACCTCGCGATTTGGGTGTCCGCTATTAAAACCGGTACGTTTCCAGTCTTCTTGAAGAGAGAAGTCAATCTGTAGTGCCCCTTACTTTTTTTCTATTTTTTAACAATTTATAACCACCTCGAATCTTCTGTTTGTTCGGAATAAAATAAATATGTATTTTATATCTGTAGCGTTTAATAATAACAAACTTTATTTATAATAACATTAATACAAATTTGAATATCATGAATGCTTGTTTTCTATTATGCTGATAAGGGTAAATATATGTAACAATTTTTATTTATTAATATTCTTATCTTTATTATTATTATTATTATTTATTATTATGATTTCTTTTATCTTATTAATGATTTGGTTTATTCTTATTATTATTATTATTTTATTAATCCTCATTCTTTACTTATCATTTATCATTATTATTATTATATTATCATTTCTATGATTATATTGTAGCTCCACATACATTAATAACATATACTAACACTGGTTTGTTCCATAGGTTCGTTTTCTAAATCTATATTTTAGACAATATACGCTGTTTTATGAGATACTTCGTGTCATTTATTTCCTAAAAATCAATCCGGAAATCATCACCCTCGAACTTATCATCAACCTTTGAAAAATATTTGCTACAACGTATAACAAATTTTATTGTATATGGTTATTAATTGAAATGTTAAGTCTAAATTTGATTCTCTGTAATCAATTAACAACATATTAAAGTTATTTTGAAAGTAGCAAAGCTAGCTACTCTTAATATATATAATTATAATAATATGAAATATAAAAAAAAAAATTGTTAATGTAAAATATAAAAAAAGAATTGAATATTTAAAAATTATTTTAAATTATATAAATATATAAATATAATATATCATTGGGGTCACACTTTCTGGAAAGTCAGGGAAAGTCATGGGAAAAACAGGGATAAAAAAATTGGTCAGGGAAAGTCGGAAACGTTTTAAACAATATGCTGAATGTCAGGAAATTCCAAAATAGTCTATGAAAAGTCAGGGAAATGTTAAAATTTCAAAGCAATGAAGAAATGATCAATTGTACAATGTTGCACTTTTGTGATATATTTTTTTTTCCTTACTGTATATATAATTGTGGATAAGAGATGTATTGATAAGTGAATGAAAAGGATGGGCGAGTAATGACATTCCATAAATTCTACTTCTATTCTGTTTCTTTCTATTTTTAGTTCACTATAACCTACTATTCTTCCTATTCTGTTCGTAGAAATTGTTCCAAGTTCATCCTTTGGATTGAAGGTGATTGGTATATGATGTGTTTTAGACTGTAGGACTTATGACTTAACGTTTTCTTTTCTTTTTAGGGAATTATACTTTTTTGAGGGTGTTTTTTTTTTTGAGGTTTGACGAAGGGATTTTTGATTTTGTGCAGTTTTAAAGGTATTTATTATTTTTTTTATAAATGAAATTTCCAAGCAAAGAAAAAAACTTAACTTTAAAACGATCAGTGGTTGGACGTCAAACTGAAGCTTGGTTCATTTCTGTTCAAGATTTACAATGTCTCATACTTAATATTATGGAAAGATTTTTTAAGTCCCAGAAAATGCCTGCTACAAACCAACAATCTAAGGTCTTTTTGCATAGATTTAACATGTACAAACGAAAGTGCCAGAATGTGCAGATATCATAATGTAACAAGAAAAGATTAGTTGAGAAAGATATTCTCTCTGAAGCTACAAACCTGTCCCAATGGCTCCGTCATCATTGTCCTAGTATAGTTTTTCATCAGCAGAACAAGGGAATCAAAGAATTTGATTATTGCTAGGGGCATTGTACTCCAATAACTGAATCACAGATTCTTTTGCTGAGAAAGCAAAAAGCACTGGTATTCACTTGCCAGTGAAGCTCATTCTACCTTGAATTAAAAATTCCAAAATAGATTTTGAGTGGATTGCTTCTAGAGAACGATGCAGTTTTTTCTTCTATAGCATCTGAGAATCAATGTATGCGGAATTGTGCATTTAATTAAATTAGGACTGATTATTTCGCCATGGAAATGCGACACGTGGTGGATAGAGGGTTTCTTAAAGAAGCAAATTTTAGTGAGAACTGAAAGAAACTATAGTTCTGTTTCTCAAGAACAGTGCTCATTCTTTATAAGATCTCATGAAAGGTATCTATAAAGTTCCATCACTCAAAAAAGGTTGACAAATGTAAGAGCTGCCATAGGAGATATGAAGACATCTCAAAGAGTCAAAACAGAAAGAATAAAGAAGAGAAAAAAAAGTTATTGAAAAAGAATATTATCCATACCAGATCAATAAACTTGAAGACATGAGAAAAGATTTAATAACGAAGGCTTTAACAGAAGAATCCGCTATAAGAAATCAAAATTCTAATGTGAGGAAGGAAAAGTTAATCTAAATTCGTCCCCATTTAGAACCTTTTTGTCATTGAACAGTGGACCTATCACCTGGCAATTAATTATAGCTTTTAATTTATTTTCTTTGTATAAATAAAAACTGTTTTCTTTGAAAAAAAAAAAAAAGGAGTGCTTTGGTCGCTATTGGTAAGGTATAGGCTTATTACTAACAAAAAAATTTTTTTAAATTGCATGTCTCATGATATGAACAATGTTTCTATACGTAAAGTTTTTGCAAATAATTTAATGTATGAACTGAGTAAATAGGCTGCTATAAATAATTAATAGATATTTTATAGACATTCAAAAATAACGAACACGCTGGTCCGGGGGAAAATTTGCAAATTTGGTCAGGGAAATCAAAAGTCAGGGAAATCAATTCAAAATTTTAGTGTGACACCCTGTATTATATATACTATATAATTATATATATATATATATATATATATATATATATAAATTATAATATAATAATAAATATATATAATAGGGGTAAGAATTAAAACTCGACTGCCGAACATGTCTGTGTGACTGTGTTGGGATAGCCGCCCTAAAGTTGATTTCTGCTGGTCCCCCGTGTTTACCTCGTTAATAGGGATAAAGCACGTTAAAGTATATATTTATAATAATATATAGTATATATATATGATATATATATATAAATTATATATAATATTATATATATATATATATATTATATATATATACTATATATATATATTCTACCGGTATATATATATAAGTATATAATGTATATATATAATATATATATTATATATATATATATATATAATATATTATATATATATATATTATATATATAGATTATATATATATTATCGATAGTGAAACCTTCTCGCTGGTAACCGATATGTCTCATCCCGGAGTGGGACTCCTCCAAGAGGATGGAACTTCTGCCCCAGGGGGAAGGCAGCAAACCATCGCTTTCCCCTCCCCACCAAGGGGGTCTTGCCTATAGGCCAAGCTGTACGCAGGCCACAGGTTGTAATTTTGTTTTATTTTAGCTACGCCTTCACTCCATTATTCATCCTATGTCTAAGTTCTTACCTCTTCGGTCCATCTTTTTTCTTCTTGATGTGCGACTGCTCCTTCGGTTCGGGAGAATGTGAGAGAAATCGGGACGCCTGAGAATATGAATGCCCTATCTGCCAACAACATGGACTAAACAGCATCAAATGTGAAAGATGCCGCAAATGGTACACACCCATTTCGAAACCCCTTCCCAATGAATTATACATAGGTTATGCACCTGCGCAATCGTCTCCTCCCCTTTTTTAATTCAACAACCCTCCCTCCCAAAACTATACAATTCACTTCATATACTTCTACATATTGAACATAATCGTCCTAACTAAAATTCATTAGAACTTAACTATCTGTCTAATAAAACCAACATTCATATTGCCCCATCCTACATAGAAGCCTCCCTTCCGCCCAAAACACCTGCCTCTCCCCCCGTTAGTGATTATCGACCTGCCAATGTTTCTCCCTTCCAACTCCCTTCAACATCCTCTTAACATGATTCATAACTGACATCCTTACCACAACACAACCTAATACGTCCGACTCATCTCCCCGACACATTAAGTATAAATCCCAATCCTGCATCCCTCGCTGAAACAGGACACTTATAACTATCTTCGAATCCTATATTCGTCACCGCAGCACCTTCCAATCCCCCCCCAAACAACCTCCCTCCTTAACCTGATAACTCCCTCCTTCTGCATAAATCTAACTTATCAGATTCCGCCTAGCAAAATTATTATGCCAACATTTTCTGCAAACCACCCACCCAATAACAGAAAACAAAAAAACAACTCTGAAAACTTCCCTCAGACCACAACCCCTACCACCCCCTTTTCCCAATCGAAAGGATTCAGGAAACTAATCAAAACCCTCAAAATTCACTTGCAGCTTACAGGACCTGACTCAACTCCAAACCCTACATCTAAACCTCAGTGTTGAACAAACACTCTCCAGACATTACAGAAATGCTTCTACAACAAATCCTGGCAACCTTAATATATTACTCCATATCGGAAACAACATTCATCTTCCAAAACTCAAATATCTAGTAAAGATTCCACTCCCCCCTCTCCGCCCAATTTCTCTCCTCTCCTCCATCAGTAAACGCTGTAGAAACAATATTATAACAAAATCCCCCTCATCACCCTCCATCCAACATGGTTTAAAAGCAACCACATCCACAACTACAGCCCCTCACCCAACACATCATCAATGGCCTCAACCAATCCCCATCCCATAGATCCCTTCTCACAGCAAATCGACATCAAGAAAGCCGTTGACACTGTCCCCACATTCATCCTTATACAAAAAAATCTTCAATCCCCCCTTAGAAGACAACGACAAAAAATGGCTTTCTAACTCACTAACCCTTTTGCCAAAGTTCTCCACAAATAACAATCGTCTCCCACTCATAAATTACAAACAGGGTCCCACAGGCGCCATCTGTCTCATTCCTCTTCATCTTTAAAGCAAGACCTGCCCATACCCTACCCACCAATCCACTAAACTAGATCAACATACGCAGATGATTGATAGCCTATTTTCCCACATCCAGACATAAATTAGCCACTCTGTCAATACCCAAGAATACTTTAACAACAATAAGAAATTGTTACTTCTCCGACAGAATGAACCGCCTCTCCGCTCAAATTCTCCTATCATCACTTCCTAACCACCGATCCGCCACCAATCCTTCACTCCACCTCATAAGTTTCCTGAACAAGAAATCCCCTCCCCTAACAAAACCTCTTCAAATATATAGGATTACCTTATTGTACACACCATGACGTACTCCCCCCCCACGATTGACCAAATACCTCATCAAACCAAATCGAAACTCAATACCTGCTCCGAACGCCTATCCCAACGACAACTTCATGAAGGAACATCACCTTACGCTATATTATAAACAACAACTCAGAACAAAATAAACACCTTCCCCCGCAGGTTCCCGCACTGTCTAAAATCTCACTCAAAAAAATTACAAATCACACAAAACTCCGCCCTTAGAATAAAAGGATGCACTAAAACTACCCCCATCCCACCATTTACATGACGAACTTACATCCTTTCTATCCTTTCACCACGTTGAGCATGTGGGACCCAATTCTACTACTGCTAAAAATCTAAATCCAACCCAGCCCATGTCACCAAATATTCTCCAAGCCCCTCCCAACACAGCTTGAAAATCCAACCTCTCTCAACCAGCTAAATTCTATAAATGACATCTACAATATATTCCCCCCCTCCCCCTCCAATAGGTCATGGCTTACACATATACATACACAACTACCTACAGTCCTACAAAACCGCCCCAATAAACAATTTACTAAACACCCCCTCCCCAAAAAATTCCCCTATAGATAGAAACACTTGTCCAGGAAAGGTCAAATTGACTCGCCCGGAGCCGATCAGTTCTACCACCAAAACTCATACAAATAACTATAGATCTACTGACAAATGATACTTCCCACCTGCACCAGCACCGTCACATTCCAGGACACATAGGGACGACCTCCTTCTGGGTGCTCCGCTCTCGGACGCCCCGTTGCCGTCTCTATAACTTCTTTCTTCGACCTGTGGAACCGCCCAAGAGCGGTGGCCGGCTTCCTGGAGTGCAGTGTTGGCACTCCAACTTGAGGTGGGCCAGGCAGAAGTAAGTATAATATAGTATTATATAGTATATATATATATATATATATATATTATATAATAATATATATCTATATATATATAATATATATATATATATATATATATTATATATTATATAATAATATATATATATAGTATCTTTCTTCTTTCTTCTTTCACCTTCCTCTTTGCCCAAGATTGGGGTAAGGTCTGTACAAGCATGCGGAAAACGAAAAGCAGTAGGTAGAAACATGAGACAAACGTCGGAAAAGAAAAGCCCTACCTTAACCGCCCCTCTTACCATTAATTTAGCGAGAGCTCGTCACAGACAGAAAATCCACTCTAGAGCATCAGGGACGCCGACGGACCCTCACTATGGTAAATTCGTCAAGTAAGGGTTCATTCCCCTGGCCCAGGCTGGGCCATTCAGACACTGCCCCCATACAAAACCCCTGCCATTCTCTCCTATCATGCACCTTATTCTCGCCTCTGCCAAACTCACATTTCTCTCCTTCAGATATTCGTTCACACCGACTCAATCCATTTCCTCTTCGGTCTCCCAAGCCTGGTCGTTCCCAAACACTCACCACTTTACTGCCGCTTAACCAACCGACTATCAACTCATCACCTTTCCACATGACCAAACCATCTCACATACTTTCATTTATCTCTTTTTTCACCTTTACTCCTGTCTTCACACCACACAACTCTCTAAATACGTTCATTTCCTCATTTTATTAATTCTTTTCACATTTAACATGCCCTAAGATTGTCCACTGAACACATTGAACTTAAGATCTATACTTCTTAGTTCCAGACTCAAGTCCACTACTCATACAATGAACACAGGGTAAAACTACCTCATGTAGACCTCTAAGCACACTCAAACTTAGTCCTTTGCATTCCCAACGATTTTAAATTGACCAAGCCACTGCTTCGCCATGTCACAACTTTCTACTAAACACTCCTCTGCATCGTCCGTTCCCTTCAATTCTATTATATATATAATATATATATATATATTATATATATATATATTATCTATAATATATATATAATATATATATATATATATATATTATATATATATATTAATATATATATTAAATATAATATATATAATAGGATACACGTGCTGAGGAAATAGGCTTCCACTTCATTGAAATTATTTTCGGTTATTTCTACAGATTCATTATATAGCTAAAGATATACTATGAAATATATTAGCAGAATGGAATATGAGTACCTTTAACATTTATTAGTGGACGTTTCGTGAAGATTCTGATTCCTTCCTGAAGTTCGCTGTTACGAGAATGAATGACTGGGTATCTGCATCTGAATTGATTCTTAGAGTTCGTCTACCGTCAGGGTATTATTCGCTCAACCCCATGTCTTGTCAACCAGCTGCGGGATTCTTGATGTGTTCAGATATTATATGATGCAACCTCCAATCTTCGGAATGAATTCTTTTTCAATTGTAATGATCAAAAATATTAAGATAGGGAAAGGAAAAGAAGTGTGTAAAAAAAATAGTTAAATAAGAGCTTTAATACTAAATAGACAGGGGGGGACCACAAGTGAATGGTCAATTGGAATTATATACAAAACCGGGATTCGAGATTAGAATTATCACTGAATGTACTAAAAAAAGGAAGGCTCGCAACAAAAGGAAAACTGGTTCAATAAGAAACTAAAAAGAGTATATTAGACACCGAACATAAGTGTAATGTGGTGTTCATGAAAACTTTGTGCTCATAGAATCTCACTTAACTTATTTCTATTGTAGTATAACCAGACAAACAGAGGGATCTTCTTCTAACCTCTTGGGGAAAGTTACACAATCCTGGTGTTCTGAAGAAACAATGACTGTAATATCCAAATCTGTACAACGATATTTTGGCACGTAGTTAGTAATAAATCTGCAGCCTTTGATTCAATTTGTTTATTCGGCCCAAGCCTAGGATCGGGACCTTAAATCGTAAATATAGATTTAGATTCATATTCTTAATTCAGTGGTTAAATATAAGTCAAGGTAAGTAATTAAGTTACTCACCTTATCCACTTGTAGAACAACTAGACGGGGAATAATCTGGGCACTTCAGGCAGACAAATCGTCACTGCAGAACACTGATGATCTGTAAGATAAACTGTATTATTATGATGAACTTATATGCAGGGTTGTGGAGTCGGTTCAAAAATTTCCCGACTCCGACTCCACCCTCTTCAAAATTACCGACTCCGACTCCGACCTCTTCAAAATTACCGACTCCACCCATTTGAAAATTGCCGACTCCGCTGCCATCTTTGAACAATTACCGACCTCTTGAAATTACCGCTCACGACTCCACCCTCTTCAAAATTACCGACTCCGACTCAGACTCCGACTCCACCCTTTTCAAAATTGCCGACTCCGACTCCACTCTCTTCAAAACTACCGACTCCCCGACTCCGACTCCACAACCCTGCTTATATGATCCTTCTTTATACATTACATTAGTGTATGAAAGGAAATAAATAATTCATTGCTTTCATATTATCTGGTTTTAGCTATTAACACCCCCCCCCCCCCCCCCCCCCCCCCCCCCTCGCTGCTCAAAAGATGGACGCCGACTCATATTTCTTAATCAATCCTACTGAAGCAATTGGGATTAATAATAATATTGCCAAAATATTAGAACGGAAAAAAATTTAATAGGATCAGCATTATATACTAAGGTTTTTTAATAAGTGAAAGATAATGATGAATACCATGCAGTTCAACCCGTTATGCAGATATTCACCCTTGCTGCGGGGTGAATATCAGCGAGTCATTTTATATACCAAGAGCAAAAACAATAATAAAGGGATATCATGAATGACAATGATTCTCCCTTTATATAATATAATATTATATATATTAAATTAATAAATATATATATATATATTATAGGCATGAGCGAGTGAGCAGGATTGTTTAACTGTAAAAACACAAACTGTGGTTTCACATGTTAACAACACGTGATTTATTATTATACTGCTTTGATGCATGAAGAATTCTCTCACGCAAGTTGGTTCTTCAATCTCTAGAAATTTTTGGGTGTTTTGTACTATTATCAAGCATCGGTTGTGTTTTATTACAAAATTTTAGTGCCTATTTATGTGGAATTTGGGTTCCCAATACATACTTAGTACTTCTACATTACTGACTTGTTCAAAGTGTTAATTATATGGTAGTTTGGATCAAAGAATTTCATTCAACCCAATAAATACCATAGTAGTGACTCCTGTTGAAGAGAAAAAGGCCTGCAGGAAATAGGCCCACAACATCCAACCTCTCAATTTCAATGGAAGGCTTACAGGACCTCATCTTCCACAACTGACTGCCGAGGACGGATCTACCATGCGCACTGTTTTTCGCGTCAGAATCATTATTATTATTATTATTAGTTTTATACTTTTTTTGTTATTATTATTATTATTATTAAAAAAAACTTCCTTTTAACGTGCTTTATCCCCATTTCAGAGGGTAACACGGGGGGACTATAGGAAATCGAACTTTAAGGCTATCTCAAACCAGCTCCACCAAAGTGTTCGCAGTCGAGTTTTAATTCTTGCCCTCAGAAGATAAAACTCCAACTGCTACGCGGGAGGATTGAACAACCTCCTCTCGCATGAGAGCCGGCGAGTCAACCTCCTATGCCACGAGGCGTTCATTATTATAAGAGTAGCAAAATAAAAATTTGAAAAATAGTAATTATTATTATTATTATTATTATTATTATTATTATTATTATTATTATTATTATTATTATTATTATTCAAATTTCTATTTTGCTATTCTTATTTTTACTAACTTGTATTATTTATGTTTGGTAGCAAATTTACATTCATTTAGTATTATCACATATATAATATAATATATTTATATATATATATATATATATATAGTATATATATATATAATATAATATAATATATAATATAATATATAATAATATATATAATATAATAATAAATATATAATATAAGAACGTCCTCGTGGCCCCAGGAGGCTGAATCGCTGCCTCATACGAGCGACGCTTGGTTCAATAGTCCCTCCTCGTAGCAGTTGAGGTTTTATCTTCCTGGGGGCAAGAATAAACTCGACTGCGACCACGTTGGTGGCGCTGGTTTGGGATAGTGCCAGCCTTAAAGTTCGATTTTCCGTGGTCCGCCCTGTTACCTTCCTCTGCATAGGGTATAATGCGTTGCTATGGTTATATATAATATATATATAAATATATATAATAATATATATTATAATAAATATTATAAATAAAAATATAATATATAATTAATATATATATATAATATATATAATATAGTTTTGGGCATTATTTCACACACGCGTCCTCCATCTCCTTCTTCTTTCTTTTCTCTTGCTCTCCCCTCGTCTGCGCTTTTTTCCATGTCAAATGGTAACTCCAACGACTCGCGGAACATACACCTGCAGCCATTCTTTGTAAACCAACCTGAACTATGGTTCCAGCTGGCAGACGCTGTGCTCCTAAATGTGGAGGATGAAAAAGAAAAGTATACCAGAGTTGTGAATGCTATCCCTGAATCTTGCCTCCTCAAAATCCGTTACGGTCTCACTACGACTTCTACTTCGTCTACTCCTTATTCTGCACTTAAGGAACTCATTATTTCTCGTCTGGCTCCCAGCAGAGAGGAGCAAATTGTAACTCTACTCCGAAGCGTCTCGTTTGGTGACCAGAAGCCTTCGGAATTGATGGTCAGGATGCTGAACTTGTTGGGGGGCACTCCATCTCCACGAGAGGAGTCGATAGTTCGTACCCTTTTCCTTCAAAAGATGCCCGTCGACCATCACAGCGTTCTGCAATCTCTAAATCTAGCCTTATTCCTCAATGAATTCGCTTCTACAGGATCTTACGCCCGCTGGCCCCTCCTGTTTCCAGTGTTTTTGCTGTTTCTTCTCCATCTTCTGCTCCTGCTTTAAAATCCCCGCAAACAGCCGCGCCCCACATGCATCACATCCCTAAGTATTCCTCCACTTCTCCCACTGCTCTTTCTTCCTCTCTTGCTTCTCAACCGCTTTCTGTTGGTTTTCCCTCTCAGGATTCTTTTTCTCACACGCCCCAACAATCCTACCCTTACGCTTTTGCTATACTTCCTTCTTCTTCATCTCTCGATGCCCGTTTTACGGCTCTCGAAGCGGGCATGGCTGAGGTGAAATCTGCTCTTCTGTCTCTCACTACTTCTATCAACAATAATAATTTTCTTTCCCGTAATCGTTCTTCATCTAACCATCGTTCTCGTAGCAATCGTTCCCCTTCTGCCTCTTCTACACGTCAGCGCCACTATCCTAACGGGTATTATTATTATCATCATACCTATGGGTTGGACGCTAAGAAATGTGCATCTCCCTGTTCTTTTCAACAGGGAAACTCGTCAGTCGGTCCTTCATAGGAGCGTCGGGGGATGCTGACTCTTCCTCTCCTCTTTCTTCACAGGATGTTGTGTTTATGATCGCTCCACTAATCTTTTCTTCTTGGTCGATTCTGGCGCTAGCCTTTCTCTGGTCCCTAGAGATTCTAGCAGGACTCGGCTGTCCCTCTTCTTGGACATCAACTTTTCGCCGCAAATGGCTCTTCTATTCCGGTTTACGGAGAGCGTTTGTGCAGGCTGGATCTTTCTCTTCGCCGTCAATTCCCATGCGTTTTTCTCGTCGCTGATGTGACACAACCGATTCTCGGCGCAGATTTTTTGTCACATTTCTTTTCACATTTCTTCTACGGATGTTTCTCCCCTTATTGTGCTTTTGCAGAAGGAATTTCCAGATTTGTTGCATCCATGCTTTTCCCCTCCCCCTCTTAAGCATTCTGTAGACTGTAGAGCATCACATAGAGACCACTGGTCCACCCACTTTTGCTCGAGCTCGTCGCCTTCCGCCAGAAAACCTTAAAGCTGCCAAGACCGAATTTGATCATATGTTGGAGCTCGTCATCGTCCGACCCTCCAAGAGTTGTTGGTCTTCTCCGCTCCACATGGTCCCTAAAAGCGCTACAGGTGATTGGAGGCCTTGTGGGGATTTTCGGGCCTTGAATTCTGTTAAGACTCCTGACCGGTATCTGTTTCCGCACATCCAGTCCTTTACTTATCACCTGGATGGTAAAACTATCTTCACGAAGATTGACTTAGTTCGAGCCCTATCATCAGATACCAGTGGCTCCGGAAGATATTCCAAAGATTGCTGTGATCACTTTTGGCCTCTTTGAGTATACAAGGATGCCTTTCGGTTTGAGAAATGCAGCGCAGTCATTTCAGCGTTTTATTGATTCTGTTCTTCGTGGTCTTTCGTTCGCCTGGGCGTATCTAGATGACCTTCTAGCCGCTTCCTCCTCTCCTGAAGAACACGAAGTCCATTTACCTGCCGTTTTTGGTAGGTTGAATGACGCCGGCATACGTCTCAATCCTACCAAGTGCGTCTTATTTTACTTTTTTAGGTCACACAGTCTCCGCTGAGAGAATTTTCCCTCTTGTAGATCGTGTTGATGCTATTCACGCCTTTCCTCCTCCACAGAATCAGAAGCAGCTTCGTCAGTATCTGGGAATGATAAATTTTTATCATCGGTTTCTGCCTTCCGCTGCTGCACTTTTAGGCCCTCTTACGGCTCATTCGTCCAAAGAAACGAGGCAGCTCCACAAAGGTAGACTGGTCTACCGAAGCCCAATCTGAGGCTTCCAAAGAAGCTCTCGCCGCTACCACACTTCTCGTTCATCCTCAGGACTCTGCACCAACAAGGGTACAGGTAGATGACTCATATTTCGCTGTCGGCGCTGTTTTACAACAATTTTTAAATGGTGTTTGGTGTCCTCTTGCTTTCTTTTCGCGTAAGCCTTAACCTGCTGAAACACGATATAGTGCTTTCGTCAGGGAGTTGCTTGGCATGTACCTTGCTGTTCGGCACTTTCGGTCATTCTTGGAAGGTCGGGAGCTTCACATCCTGACCGACCACAATCCTATCACTTACGCTATGGGTTCTCGCCATGAAAGGCACTCTCCGAGAGAAGCGAGACATCTTGAATATGTCTCTCAGCTTACAACTGACATACGCCATATCGCAGGGAGGGATAATTTCACTGCGGATGCACTTTTCCGGATCGAAATTAACGCTCTTTCTGCCATCCCAGACATTGATTACGAAGCTATGACAAAGTGTCAAGAGGAAGACCATGTCGTTCTACAACAAGACTCTTCTCTACAGCTGCAGTGGCTCAAACTCTCCGGCATTGAGAAGAGACTACTGTGCGACATTTCAACAGGCAATCCTCGTCCTTTCGTTCCACCTTCATTCAGAAAGACAGTGTTTCTCAACCTCCATTCGCTCTCACATCCTGGCATCGAGGCTTCACGCAAAACTGGTGATGGCTCATTTTGTGTGGCCTCAAGTCAATGCCGACTTGGCGAACTGGATTCGCACTTGCTTGGCTTGTCAACGTTCTAAGGTGCTAAGGCATACTAAAGCCCCCTTCGGCACCTTCTTACCTCCTGGTGAACGCTTTGAGAGGGTCCACATTGATGTAGTTGGACCTCTTCCTCCTCATGGCAAGCGATACATCCTCACCTGTATTGATCGATTCACACGTTGGACGGAGGCTATTCCCCTCTCTGTCGCGAACGCGGAATCTATTGCTAAAGCTTTTTTATCCCACTGGATTTCTCGTTTTGGTATTCCTCTCTCTGTCACGACGGATCAAGGTCGCGTGTTCGAATCCTCCCTTTGGAAAGATTTGATGCGTTTGCTTGGTTCTGAGAAGATCCACACAACTAGTTTTCATCCCCCGGCAAATAGAATCTGTGAGAGATTGCACCGCCAACTCAAGGCTTCTCTCATGGCGCATCCTCAACCGGAGCACTGGGCTGAAGCTCTTCCTTTGGTTATGCTGGGCATACGCACTCCCATTAAGAAAGATCTTCAGTTTTCAGCTGCCGAACTGGTTTACGGTTCTACTCTCCGTCTTCCTGGTGAGTTCTTTTCCCCTCTCTTTTCCTTCTGCTACTGCTGGTCCCATTTCGTATCTAACCCGCTTGAGACGCTGTGCTCTTTTTTGGAGACCTACTCCAACCCGCCTTCACAAGGTACACTCCTTCATCCCGAAGGACCTTTCTTCTTGTACCCACGTTTTTGACCGACACGAGTCTCATAGAACCGCTCTCCAACCTAAATATGACGGTCCTTATCCGGTACTACTTAGGAAGGAGAAGTTCTATACTGTAAAACGTCCCACACGCACATAGGTCATCTCGATCGATCGTCTCAAGCCTGCTTATTTTGAAGGGAATGCTCTTGATGTCCCGGATTTGGACTTGTTACCTCGAGCAATTCCGTTTCCCTTGGCTTCACAACCTTCTTATACTAACCTTATCTCTCCACCTCCTCTTCCTTCTCTTTCTTCTGATTCTCCACCTCCTCCTCCTCTACCTCTGTTTCCTGATTCTCTTCCTTTTCCACCCCCCCCCTCACCACAACAACCGCCTTTATCCCCACCAGCTCCAACTCTGGCAGACACGAGTATCGCTTTGGACCCACCGGCTCTGGGTGTTAGGAATAAACATATTGATAATAACGAACGCTGTCTAAAAAAGGAAAAAAACATTTGGATTGTATTAAAGGGGTAATATACAAGAAAAATTTTTGCTGATGTTAATTGAAAAATTCGGAAAAACAAATAGAAGAAAACTTTTTTTTTACCTTATATTTCTTAGATGACATGCTTCACAGTCTATTTGTCAGTGTGTGTAAAAAGAATGAGAGTTTAATTGTTAATGATCATGTGTGTTATTTGCATTTTCACCTTTTTCCTTAATCATCATGCTTCTTGCTTCTATGCTGGATCTTCTTGAAATGTTAGAATTATTATATTTTCATTTTAGATGTTTCTTACAATTTTTACTATTTTAATATTAAAAGTAGCAATAAACAACTTTTAAACAAGACTAAATTACTTTTATAATAAGGCCTGAGATAGGGTTGGTTAGCTGAGTACTGTAATTTTCAACATCGCTCCGCACGAGAATGAGTTCACCACTAGTCTTTTTTTTTTTTTTTTTTTTTTTTTTTTTTTTGTGCACCGCAACTCACCTCTATGTTTCAATGCGCATCGCCCAGGGACGACACTGGAATAGTGTACCGCAGCGCACCTCACCCCACCCAGTGTGTTAGCCAACCCTAGTCTGAGATGATGATAAAAATAATAGAATGTAACTAAAGAATATCCGCACTTCAGTGCTACCTAATTTACGCATTTTCTGTTCTCCCTAAAAAATATTAAATTAGGGTATAAAGTAGGTCCTAGACCTTCACGAGAAATGAATTACAATCAATGGGAACACAGGAATCTGACTGACGACTTCACACCAACTTAATCAATCTGAATCAAACAATTAGAAATGAAATGGTGAGAAACTTTTGTTGCTATCAGGTATCCCATTCGAAGCAACTGGTAATTACTATGGTTATTAAGCGAACATCAGTCTCCTTGACATGGGTAAGGAGTTGCACAAAATAGTCAAACGTGTATGGGTAGAGAATTGGTTGGCGAGTTCGCCAGCAGTATCTGAGAACTATCGAAAAGACGTTGGCAATGGTGAACATTGAAATCTTACAGAATAATGATTTGAGAGAAAGAATACAATAATATATATTTCTTTTGCTTTAGATAGTTGAATTTAGTATAGTCAATTTTAAAAGTTAGGAGATGAATTTCGTCATAGATTGACAAGAGAGAAGCCGCAAGATAGGAATTTCAGAAAACTTCAAATTAGAAGCACATTTTGGCATCATCTTCCTTAGGATGAAAACTCAAAATAGAAACAGTTAGAGGTGGCTTTCAGCATAAAGGAAATTAGAAATTGAAGAAAAATCATGCATTAGAGCAACCCTGTAGCTCTTTCGGCGCTTACTAACTTCTAAACAATGTTGGTGGAAAGAATAGATGAGAGTTAACCTACTAGAAATGGCTGAAAGCACTCCAGTTGTATGACGTGAATGGGACGAATCGTGTATAAGCATTTTTCTTCAGTACTCTTAAATATGTTTATAGCCCTTGGCATATGTGATATTCTCATTTAAAATTATAACTATTATGAAATTGTAGTAATAAATACCGTAGGAGTCACTCCTGTAACTTTTCATTGCTCCTAGGGTGCAATAGAAGATAATAATAATAAAATTGCAGTTATTATTTTTATTTTTTTGCTAAATCAAACAATAACTTTTCAGATCCAAACTTATAACGATTGCCGCAACAGTTTTAAACGTTTGGGACTTAGTTTGGTTGGTTTTGCTTCTTGGGTATGGTTTAGTAGAACTACCAAGGTCAGTCTGGCATTCAGCGTCTGTTCACCACACTTTAAACCACGCTTACTTCACGACCGCGGAATTATTCCGCGATAAAGCAGAAGTTGAAGACCGCTTAAAGGAGCTCCTTCAGGTTTGTTGAGGGTTTTGTATTTTCAGTGTTGTATAAGTCAGTTTTATATTAATATAAGTCTTATACTTGAGAGCGTTTTATAATTTTTGTGGAATGCTACTTTAAGTAAATAATGTCAAGACTTAACTTAAGACCATATTGTTTAAAACTCGTGAATTTGTTTCATCATTGCTAATGTTCGAGAAAAATGCATTATACGATTCGTTTTTCAGCTTCCCCCCCAATTTTTTTTTTTTTTTTAACAATAAAAACTGCAAAATATATTCAAGAATAAAGCAACAATAAGTTTAAATGTTTTGTTTTTCTTTGATTATGTAAATTAAAACAAGTAAATTAACATTAAAATAGTTTTTTTTTTTTTTGAGTGTTTTGCTTTTAATTGCAGAACATTAATGCACTTGGGGAACGTATGAGCCCCACGGACCCTCTTCGTCCTTGTATGGATATAATAAAGTCAAAGATCCCAAATGAACTTGTGGATCAGATGGGAGGGATGCAGCCCCCAGATTCTCCACATTCTGATATGCCTTCCGAAAAAGCTCTCGTTCGACTCCACAAGCAGGTAATTTGTAGGATTTTAGATTTTTTAAAATGTTATCAGCTTGTTATTGCTTGAACCACCTCTTTTTTTAAACTTTTTATTCTGCATGTACTCACTTCTTCAGAGACCAACACCGTAGTGTCAAACCTCCTTTCTTGAGTTCTAATTCTCTTTTTCTCCCTTCTTGATGAAACCTTTTTCATCCTTTCAGTTGTTACTGCCGGTTCGTCGCAGTAAAAAAGAAAATCCACCCTAGGGACTGCTACGGACCCTCACTGATATCGTCAATGTAGGGTTCATCCCATCGGCCAGGCCCACATCCATAACCCCTCACAAAACCCGCCATTCACTCCTATTATGAATCTTTCTTCTCACCTTTGTCAAACTCATACCTTTCCTTCAGACATTCCTTTACTGACTCAATCCACTTTTTCTTTGATATTCCAGCCAGTCGATTCCCAGCGCATTCACCACGATACATCCGTTTAACCAACTGATTATCATCCGTCCTTTCCATATGACCAAACTATCTCATTGTGTATATATATATATATATATATATATATATATTATATATCTTTCTCTATATATGTATATATATATAATATAATATATATATATATATATATATATAATATATATTATATATATATATATATAATATATATATATATACTATATATATATATATATATATATATATTATATATATATATCTTTCTTCATCTTCATCTTTTCCCCAAGACTGGGGGTAAGGTGCGTTCAATGCATCGGAAAGAAAAGCAAGTAGAAGAACATGACAAAAGCTCGAAAAGAAAGCCCAGCCTTACGCCCCTCTGTACCATTGAATTAGTGAGAACTCGTCACAAACAGAAAATCCACCCTAGAGCTTCACGGGACCGCGAGGACCCTCACTATGGTAAATCTTCAAAGTGTAAGGGTTCATCCTTGGCCCAGATGGGCCAGCAACATAATATCTTACAAAAACTCCGCATTTCTCTAACATTATGCACCTTTAATTCTCGCCTCTGCCAAACTCACATTTCTCTCTTCAGACATTCAGTTTATTGACTCAATCCACTTTTCTTCGGTCTCCCAGCCGTCGGTTCCCAACACACTCGCCACTATACATCCAATCATCAAAACCATCTCAACATACTTTCATTTATTCTCTCATTTACCCCTTTCTTCACACCACCCACTCTCTAATACGTTCATTCCTATTTATAATTCTTTCTTCATTTATTTATACCTAAGATTGTCCATCTGACACATTGAACTTTAGATCTATACTTCTATCTCCAGACCATAGTAACAACACAGATAACACAGGTAACAACATACCTAGCGCACTCAAGACTTAAGTCCCCTTACATTCACCAACGATTTAAAATTTGCCACCAGCAACCCTTCCCTGCCATTCACCGAACTTTCCTACTACAACTCGACATCATCCGCTCCCTTCTCATCCAACACATACCCTTAAATATTTAACTCAGACACTTGTTCCAGCTGCTCACCATTCTAACATAATTCACACTGAGGACTGTCCTCAAACTCACAATCACAACCTTACTCTTATCTACGGTTACTTCAAACCCCCCCTTTTAACACACCCTGGCAAATCTCTCTACCCAATCCTCTCACACTCTCTTCAAGATTTACCGATGCCAAAACGCAAATATCGCATATAATAGATGGGGCACGCACCACTCATCTCCATTCTCCCCTACAACTCAACACATTTCCTGCCCCCCCCCCCTCAAATCTTTCCATAACCCCATCCATATACAAATTGAATAACCAAGGCATAATAACACACAGCTGCCTCACTCCGCTATTAATACCAAACCAATCACTTTTGACACCATTTTCTCCACAACCCTCACTATCGACATACATACTTTGATTCATTCAGAAGCCTACCACCACACCATATATCACTAACCACCTGCCATAGAGCTTCCCTATTAACCTTCTCATACGCCTGTTTTTATTCGAAAAACACTAAATAACAATTTACTTCCTCCTCATTTCTCAATCATTTGTTTCAAATGGTAAAGATTTGAATCCACTCATACCCTCTAACATCCTTAAACGCCACTTGTTCTTCACCAATCAGTCCTTCAGTCACTCAACCGCACTCTTTCGACCAAAATACCAGCATATATCTTCCTACAACACTCAACAAACTAATTCCCCTATAATTTCTACAGTTCCCCTTATCTCCCTTACCCTTATATAAGGGTACTATTACTGCTCTCCTCCAATCACAATACACCTCCATAACGCTTTTATTAACAACAACTCAAATCAATCAATCACCATCCTCGCCTCCGTTCTTGATCATTTCGCCAGTAAATTTCATCTATACCTGCAGATTTACCATCTTCAACTTTCTCACTCTACCCATTACTCCTCCTTGCTAATAACCTCATCCCCAAAATACCTATTCCTTCTTGCACCATCAAACCTACACACATTCACTATCACCTCCTCATTACTGACAATATTATGCAGATTTTCGAAGTGTTCTTTCCACACTCCCCTCATATTCATTTCATCAGTTACAAAAACACCATCCATAGTCATTATTCTAAGCAGATTCACCTTATATATATATGTGAAATTGTGTATCGTTTGATTTTGTAATTAGCTGTTGAAAGCCTTACAGCACCACCGACGTGTGGATACCCAGTGGAAACTTCTAATGAAGAAAATCCTCGCTCTCGAGGACAAATACAAAAGTTCGGTCTCAGTCGAACGAATTTATAACCACACGCACGATCCCAATAGACCCGATCTTATTAATAATTGCTACACACCTAGAGTTGGTCAGTCCTGTTATTGAACTTCGTTTTATATTCGATAGAAGTTTTCTCATTTTTTGGTATATTAAGTTTTGATCGATCTATTTCTCTTATTTTTCCATAATATTTTCAGAGTGGTATTGGAAATGTTGGGTAAAGTGTTTTCTTCAGCGTGGAAAGGCTGTTTTTTGCGCTATAACATCTGTGGCAGTTGTGTGGTCTGAATTGACTTTCTTTGTGAAAGAGCCACCCCTCACCCTTTTTGCCAATGATTTTTTCACTTCAAGGGTTAGTTTTTTGTTAGTCATTATATATTATTTTTTACTCATACTTAGATATAATACTTCATATAAATGTTCTGAGAAATATTGCCTTTATTCCTTTCTTGAAAAACCATTCATTAAATAATGTATGTTTTTATTTAAAGAAAATACGGTAACCACTTTTTTACATTTTCTTAAATAATAATAATTAGTTGATGTATTTTTGCCTCAGATACTCTCAGGACTTACATTGACGTACATCATATACTGTGCCTCCTCCGTTCTTTGCAAAATTCGAGCACTTAAATTATATCTCATTGATCATAATGGTTTTATCTTCGGGATAATGATGATTTGTCGCTTGGCACCCGCGGGGTGTCTCAATTTCCTCTCCCTTATTCACATGGACTCTCACTTCTTAGATAAGCCCACAGAAGAGACTCAATTCACACAGGTAAGACGGAGGAAAAAGAAATTAATTCTTTTAATTAATATGGAAGTTAGTTGGTCAGATACAACATTATAAAGTTGTATTTGTTCTCCCGTTTTTAATATTTATATATTTTAATTATTTTTCTATGATAGAGATGTGAAACCATAAATAGAATTTATAACCTCTTTCTACATGCAATAATATAATGATAAAATTCGTTATTCTTGTAGCAATTAAGGGTCTTATCTATAAATTTCTGTATATAACTTGATAAAATTCCTAAAGAAATACGGAGGTAATGATCCAAAGATTTTATAAGGGTTTATGCAAGCGTTAGTTTTGAAACGATTTAAGGCAGAAAGATGTAAGTAACGGAATGTCTTCGAATCATTACTCAAATAATTAAGTTAAAACAAAATTTAAACTTTGATATTTGTTTCTGGTTACGCTATTTATAAGGTGCATTCTAAATAGATTTTGTTAATTTTGGTTTAACCTTTTTTTCTTGACAAAAGAATTTGGATTTATTTAGCAATTCATCTATTTTTATTTCGAATTTTTATTTGTTCTTTTAAGAAGTTTCTAATTTTTTTAAATTCTGTTTTTTAGTTTATTCAAGTAATGTATTATAATACTCATCTTTAAACTGCCACGAAGGACATATTTTTCTTTTTTTTATAAATGTCAAGTTACCATTTTCAGTCCTCAATCAGGGGTTAATATGTTTCGTAACAAAGTATTATTAATATGAATTAGGAGGTAAATGTTAAAAGAATGGTTGCTTAACTCCCTTATTTTATCAATCTAAATGAAGTGGTCCAACACAGGTTGCTCGACTGTTACCATAATAATTTATATTTTGCATACTGTTAACCTTATATGTTGACATTTCAAAACAACAGCAAAAGAAAAAAAATTTAATTCTTTTATTCACACTGGTTTCAACAGGGTGGTCATTTTTATACCTTTAGCTAGGTCAGTTTTTGGAACTTTTAGGGGTTATCTTTTTCATTATCTCGGCTCTGGCAATTCTTAGGACAAATTCTCAAATATTGTCATGTTAAGCAAATTGTACGATAAAATTTTGGAAATTAAACTTTGCTTCTAAAAATATTTCTTCAATATAAATTTTTATATCAAAACTTTGTATCAAAATTGTTGAAAATGTTGAAAGTTTTGGGGATAATTTTGTGTTAAAAAGCAATTTATTTAAAAGTTTGAAATTTTGTGGAAAGTTGCTTAACTTTCCACAAAATTTCAAACTTTTAAATAAATTGCTTTTCAACACTAAAAATTATCCCCAAAGCTTTCAACATTTTCAACAATATTGATACAAAGCTTTGATATAAAAATAATGGTTTAATCTTTAAAAAAAAAAAAAAAAAAAATTGAACTTTATATATGTACACTTTTTTGTACAGAGAGTTCAAATATGACTTTTTCAAAAAAATTGCCAAATTTAGAGCTCAAAATCTTTGGTCGACAAATATATAAAAGTCTGAAATTTACACACAATTAAAGTACTCCACTATAAGTAACTTTCGATAAAATATTGAAATATGTATTGTATGTTTAAAAGTTCTAGAAATTTCATTATTTTTATATATTCCATAAACTAATTACTTCGTCTTAATACATGTTTTTATGAGTAATTATAGTATAAGTTATGTTTTAAAATGTTACCCATCATCACATGGTTACATGGTACCACTGAAAAATGTGCTAAGAAAAGTTTGCTTTCAAGGAAGGTTTCGATTTCTGAAAGAAAGTTTAAGAGATTTCTGAAAGAAATTTTAAGAAATTTCTGAAAGAAATTTTAAGAGATTTCTGAAAGAAATTTTAAGAGATTTCTGAAAGTGGAATTTGCAAATAATTTCATTAATTTTCATCCAAACTATATGAAATAAAAGGCAAAAACACATTATTGGGCGAGTTGTAAAATTTCAATTTCGAGCATTTTTCTTTGTTTGTAACCGTTTGCTTTATGGGCCAGATGAGTGCCAAGCTTCGAGTGTCAACAGCAATTTTGATACAAAATTTGGATATAAAATTTTTTGTTGAAGGAATAGTTTATAGAAGCAAAGTTTAATTGCCAAAATTGTACCTTACATTGTACTTAACATCATAATATTTAAGAATTTGTCCTTGGAATTAGCAAAGTTGAGGTAATGAAGTTATAAAGCTAACCCCTAAAAGGGCCAAAAACTGACCTACCCAATGGTACAAAAATGGCCACCCTATTAAATTCAGTGTGAATATAGGAAAAAATACTATGCTTTTAAACTGTCAACATATAAAGTTAAGAGTTTGCAAAAAAAAAATTGTTTGATTAAAAATGGGTCGGCAACTAATTTTTTTTTCAGGACCACTTCTTACCTAACTTACAATTTCATATATGAAAAATATTCATAGTAAAAATTTTTTTACGGCTCTATTTCCACAAAAAAAAACAACTCAGTGGCACCACCGTGGCTTCGCAGCCCTGCTATTACATTATATAGTATTTATTTTTTGATAATTTTGATTTACCTTTTGCTTGCTTGACGTGAATCAGTTAGCTTCATTTTTTGGGCTAAATAGTAAAACTCAAAATCCTAAAAACAGTAATAATTTTGGTAATTTTTACTTCATTTTATGTAATTAAACCTTCTTCACAGATTATGGGCCAGTTGGACATCATTCCTATCATCAGTGACGGATTTAATGTGTATTTCCCCATGATAATCGTGGCTTTATGCCTCGCTACTTGCTGCAATCTTGAATCACGCTTGCCTTCGGCTCTCGGATTTCAACAGTTCATTGGTGACAGCAAAATTACGACTGATCTAATTGAAGAAGGAAGAACCATTGCCAGTCGAGGTAAGTTTGGCTCGCTCTCATATTAATCACATCTCTAATTATCATCACTATCCTTACCATACATCTTCTTTTTAGAGATTTAGTGTAATGCGTTCCACCCATTGCTTATAATTTCCTTTTCATTTTACTTTGTGATAACATATCATTCTATATGTAAATAAATTTATTCTTGACCATCGATCTCTACAACATTTTGCACAACTTGAACGTTCCTTTTACTTTTTATTGAAAATGAAAATTTAAATCTTAAAACAAACCATTCAAAGCAAATGTTTACATCTTTTTAAATTTGAAAGTTTTGATGGACCCATGTGCTTCTAGCGGTCTCTATTTTCTTTCGACCTTTAGTTGCACCGCAGGTACTTCTTAACATTTTCAAAACTCCTGCAAAGGGAAACAAAACGAATTAAAGTAGGCTGACTATTTTTAAATTTTTTGTCTAGGAATTAAGTAAGCCTAATTATATTTCAATTTAAGAATATTTTGTTACGCAATTAAGAATGATGACAAAACATTTATAAAACAAGTATCTTTCAGTCGTTATGCGACATTCAAATAGCTTTAGGCAAACGATACATATAACTGTTTTCTCAGACTCTGAGCACAATTACATATTGTAGAAGGACGAAAAGCACATAGAGTGGTGTTCTCCACCTCATTCTAAACTATGTAATGGTGAATAGTATTCCTCACTTATTTTAAACTATGTAATGAATGTTCTTCATCTCGTTTCACACTATGTAATGATGTAACAACGCTGTGTGTAATTTGCAAAAAACTATTGAGTTAGGGTTGCTAAGTCGGGTTGATAAATATCCGACTTGGACTTCTCAAATTTCAAACGTCCGACTCCGACTTTTTTAAAGTTTCAAATATTCGACTGCCCCTCTTTAAAATTTTAAGCGTCTGACTCCGATAGGAAGGGGAATGATGTTTTCCCAGTTTTGACCTTGTTAACAAGGCGTCTCGAACAACTAACACTATCCTTTCACTCTTATAATAACTTTACAAAATAAAATTGCCAATGTAAGAGATTCTATTCCTTATGTAGAATAGAATTATTATTATTATTATTATTATTATTATTATTATTATTATTATTATTATTATTATTATTATTATTATTATTAACAAAGAAGACTAAGTCTGAGTAACGCTAGGTGTTTTTTATATTGAAAGTATGTTGTTTACTTGGGTTAAGTTCTAGTAGTGAAACCATGGTTGGGAACAAGAGGGTGCTAGATCTAAGTGCAATCGGTTCAGATGGGACAGTCTTAGGGTTGTGTTAGGTGTGAGAGAGAAGAATAAAATGAGGAACGAACGTGTTAAAACAGTTTGTGATGTGAAGAAGGCTAAACGAAGTGTATTAAGATAGTTTGAACATATGGAAAGGATGTATGATAGTCAGTTAGTTAAGCGGATGTATAGTGGTGAGTCTACTGGGATTCGACCGGCTGCGAGATGAAGAAAAAGTGGATTGAGACAGTAAAGGAATGTGAATATGAAAGATGCGAGAAGAAAGCTGCATAATAGGAGTTAATGGCGGGGTTTTGTGAAGAAGTATGACTGTTGACCGCCTGGTCCAAGGGATACACCCTGCATTGACGAGATATCACGATGAGAGTCCGTCACGGTCTCTTGAACCATTTGGGTTGGGTTTTTTTTCGACGACGAGCTCTCACTTAAGGTTAGAGGAGGCTTTCCTTTAGACCTATCTTTTGTTTTACTACTTTTCTATTTTCGTATATGTTGTCCACCTTCACCCCCCAATTACTGAGTAAAGGAGCCAGTGTGATGATTATATCACTATTAATATTATTTATTTTATTATTATTTAGGAAATGATCACATCAGACTTTGATTTTATAAAAGCTCTGGATTTTCGCTTCCAAGTTCTAAATATTATTTTGGATATATTAAGTTTACTGAAAATAATTTACAACAGAAGTAGAAGACATATATACATTGATTTCCTGACACGCTTCTTCTCTGTGCTTGAGACACCTTCAGACGAAAGTTTTTTGTAAAACGATGATTGTGTTTAATTGATATATATACAATAATTAAATCAAATAATATTAAGTTTAACTGGCATAAATCATTTAATTTTATTTTAATATCAGGTCTATGAGTTTTGATGTGGCCAGGTTCCACAACCTTAAGTTTCTGAACTTCACACGATCGGTATAATATTGTAATGTTTGGAAATATTACCTATGCCTTGATTGGCCTTAATGTCGTGTGAAAATGTCGAGATTTTACTTGGGATTTGTAAACGCGTTTGAAAATGCCCTACCAACAATCGCATTTTCGTCGTTTAGCCAATAGATGCGGGACTACAGCTGACTCAGGGCACCAGTTAAATTATTACACACGTGATGTTTGTTCGGCAAGCATCTTCTGTGCTAAAGGGATGAGAAGTTGTTTTGTCTTATGGCGTAAAAGTTCTGACTTTAATTATGAGTATTTAGGTTTTATGTGGGATGTTCAATATGTCACGAAGGGTACTTCTCTTCCTTATGAAAGTCTATAGCATTGGAAGTTTTGAAGAAGAAATTTGTAGAAATTTTCTGTTTGTTTCCGTCTTCTTTATTATTTAATTTTGTAAGGATTTTATTTATTAAATTTTAACTGAATATTGTGGGTAAATATTTATTAAATTATTATTTATTATTTATTTATTATTATTATTATTATTATTATTATTATTATTATTATTATTATTATTATTATTATTATTATTATTATTATTTTTAATGATATGGTATCTATTGTCCTCTATCCGTTAAATGCTCCCTTTACATGGATGACCTCGCCCTCTTTGTAGTAGGTGCCAAATTTCCGTGCATAGAACGACAACTTCAATTTGGCATTAATGGCATCACTGAATGGAGCGTCCGTCGCTGCTTCCGTTTCTCCCCGACTAAGACCTGCTCGGTCCTATTTCGGAGAAAGGTGCAGAGTGGAATGCATGATCTTCCCCTCCTTCCCTCACCCTTGATGGTTCGCCGATTCTGGCTAAACAGTCAGATTTTTGGCTCTCATTTTCGATGAAAACCTCACCTATCTCCCTTAAATTAGTCACCTTAAGGCGGAATGTCGTCGCTCTCTCGACTTACTGTGCCATCTCACTTCCAATAGGCGCTGATAGGAAACCCTTCTCCTTTTATTTACTGCCTTAATTCTATCCAAACTGGACTATGTCTGTGCTGTATACAGACAAACGTCACCTACTTACCTTCGTCTCTTCGACCCGATCCAGAATGAGGGTCTTCGAGTAGCCGTTGGTGCCTTTCGTTTCTTACCCAAGGTTAGCCTTGAGGCAGAGGCCAATATCATGCCCTTGTCTCTTCGTAGGGAATACCTCATGTGCACCACTTTCATCTGTCTCCAAACCCCATCGCCTTCTACTCTAACCTCGCTCATCAACGAGGTGTCTCAACAACCCCTTTATTGGCCTTTCGCTATTACTGTATCCAACATTTTCAACTGTTTGAACATCCCTTTGAGGAAAGTCCTTCCCTACACATATAATGGTGAGGATGCCCTCTGGCGACTTTCTGCCTCGAAGTTCTGCTTCGAGTTGTCTAGTTTTACAAAGCACCTCACCCATCCCTACTTACTGAAGGCCGCTTTTTCTTCTCACTATACTGTCCATATGACCTCCGTGCCAGTTTTCACTGATGGTTGAAATCGGAGGGTGGTGGGGGTACTGCTGTGGTTTTTCCTAATTGCACTGTCACTCACATGCTCCCCTTTCATACCTCTGTCTTTACTGCTGAACTTATTGCTATTCTCTTAGCAATTTCAGGTATCTTGACTATTCCTATTACAGACTCCTTCGTGATTTACTCCTATTCCTGCAATGCACTTCAGGAACTGTCTGGGGTCCTGACCAAAACCCGTTTGTTCGTCTTCTTCAGCATTTTCTGCAACTAATCCACTCTCGAAGAAAGGGTCACGTTTACTGGATCCCATTCCATGTAGGTATCCCAGGGAACGAGGACGCAGATCGTCTGGCTAAGAAGGCATCTGTCACTCGGCAGGCCCGCTCCGTATACCTTCCATCAGTTTTACATCAGAACCACATTCCCCCAACTGACTTCCTTCCTCATGTCCGTCAGGGATTCAAGTTGTGTTGACAGGAGCGCTGGGAGCAAAGCTCCGTACCTTCAAGCTAACCATAAGGGATTGAACTTCTTCGTACAGCCACAGCCACAGCCGTCACTGGGAAGTGGTGATGGCTCGTTTACGTATTGGCCATTCATCCCTCACACACGGCCAATACATGTCTAGGGACCCTCCGCCCACTTGTCAGTTCTGTCACCTCGTTATTCTCCCTTCCATTCGCCATCTGTTCATTGATTGTAGCTCTCTGAAAATTATTCTTAATAAACACTTCCCATTTTTGTGTTCCGTACAGCCTGAAAAGCCAGAATGTCTTACATCTTTTCAGATGCGCTTACTTTTGTAACTACTTCCATATTTGCTTATATGCGTGACCTAGCTCTCTTACATGAGATTTAACACCCATTTTGTTGACCATTCTTAGCCTTGTGTCTAGGAGTCTTCCCCAGAACGAGCTCTTCGTTCCGGCAAGGCCGCTTCTTCCATGAGCCGTGGAGACTTCTGCTGTTTATGTTGGTCCTATCTACAGGGTAAGCTTAACTGAAGATCAACAACAAAAAGCAAAATCTGCGCTTTGCAACGTGGCCATTTGCATTAAAGGAAGGATAGCAAGAAGTTCAAGAAGAAAAGTATACATCTAAACATATTGTAAGTGATGAAACTACAGCTAGCCCCATTTACTACCTTCTCAAGTCATTCTTCAGAAAGCTCAGAAGATGAGTGTGAAAGCTTCTAGATATTGAAGAGCTTAGTCGAAAGCGTCTACGGGTTCAAGAGAAAGGTCAAGGTTCTTCCTTATCCTTGTACACAATATTCCATAACTCTAAACAAAATTTCTTTGCTGCACTAAAAGAAGTTGAAAAAAATTTTATATAATTTTTGAAGCTTAAGATTGAAGGGCCATCAAAAAAGTATCCAGACATTGACATATTAAAGCTTGCAATTGCTGTTACTGCTCAACCTCAATCGCAAGTTATCGTTTGAACGGCTTTTTCTGCTATTCGCATTATAAAATCAGACATATGAGGAAAAATAAAGGACATAGGGCAGGATTGCTATTCATATTTTAAAACTTAATTCATTTCAATAAGAAACTAGGATGTAAGTTTATGAAACTAAAGTAATTGTAGCAGTTTATATATATATATATATATATATATTATATATATAAAATATATATATAATATATATATATTATTATTTATATATATACTATATATATATTATATACTATATAGTAATTAATATATATATATGATATATATATATATATATATATATATATATATTATATAGATATATATATATAATATATAAATATATATATATAATATATATATATATATATATATATATATATAGTATATAATATAATATATATATATATATATATATATATAATATATATATATAAATAGGATATATAACTCCTTTTAACGTGCTTTATCCCTATTAAGAGGGTAACACGGGGGACCACCGGAAATCGAACTTTAAGACCGGCTAAATAAAACCAGCGCCCACCCAAACACACACAGAGTTTCATTTTTAATTCTTGCCACCAGGGAGATAAAACTCCAACTGCTACGCGGAAGGATTTAAACCAGCGTCCTCTCGTATGAGAGTCGACGACTTAGCCTCTGGCGCCACGAGCGTTAATATATATATATATATATATATATCATATTATATATATATTATATATATATATTATAGATATATTAAATATATATATATATATATATATATATATATATATATTATATATATTTATATATGGTTACGGACGAACAAGCAGTAAGGCATAAAAGGTGCCAACTGGATATTACGTTTATGTAATCTGGCCTTATCGTATTAGAGGCCTGTTCTCCAAGTTGTGCATAAATCAAAGAAATTTTATTTTCAGGTTGATTCTGACTATAAAAGTATATTTCAAGTTTTAAGTATAAATTATAATCAGTAAAAGAAAATAGAAAAGTAAGAAAAAATTTCTATAAGGGTAACCTTGAAGAAAGTGAGATATGATCTTATCCTATTGCTTCACTTCTAGGCACTATCAGGCATGTCCAATAATTCCTAGCGGAGGTTGCTATGCCTCTGGAACCTTGTTAACATTCATTGGTGCTGATCGCCTGTGTGTGACTTGTGTTGGTTTTGGTTTTGAAGTTACGATGTTACACTTTATTAGGTTTAGATTCAAGAAGAGTTTACTTACAGATGATAGAGAAGAAGGATAGGAAGAAAAAGATGTGTTGTTTTTATTTTTATTATATTTAACTTATCATTAATTATAATATATTTTATATACAAAAGTTTTAAAGACTAAGGTTAAGGTAAACCATCAGGTTAGAGTATTGGTTATACAACTTCAAGTTAGGTTACGTAATAGTTAGGTTGGTTTATATACAAAAGAAGTATGGCCGAACACTATGGAACGCACCTACTTTCAGGAATTTAATTTTAATAAATTATCAGTGTATATGTTCTGTAATACCTGGTTTCTGGTTCAAGGCTTGTTTTTACTTGGAGTGTAGTTTGTGTTTAAGGAATTAAACTTTCATACAATCATTCACACGTATTTACAAAGTGTACAAAATAGAAATCATACATAAACTTAACTTAACTAAACATTTTATATTCATGACATCTTCCGTTTTCCTTATTATAATAATAGTTTTGGGTTTAGTTCTGATTTGCTCACTGATAATGGGTTGGTATTTTACAAGTGCCCTTTCTTATATGAACACAGTCATCTAATAGAGCCTAGCCTGCAGAACTAGCTAAAATTGAGATTAACTGAAAAATGTTTCATATGAATGTCATTGAAAGGCACTTTGTTTTTCCAAATAATTTTTCAGTAGGAATTTCAAAAACTAAACTCGGCACAGTTTTGGGATAACTTGTCCGTGGAAAGGAAGTATAATCAGCCCATTGAATTGGGACCTAGAATATAATATAAATATTTATCTATATATTCTAGTTTTTCCATTATATCTTTTTGTTAGAACAGATTCAAATAACTAACCCTTTGAATCACATGAGGGATTTATACTTTTCTGTTGTCACTGGTGAGTAAAGATGTCTTTTTCAACTAAAACGAAACATATTTAACGTTCTTTAAAGTTTTCACTTCGTACCTTTTATTTATTGCAATTATATTTTTAAGCTAAAATGATAAGAAAAGAGTTTAACACACCTCGAGAGTGATGTATAAGAACATTCATGCAACAGCAGACAGTCAAGAATAATTATGATAATTTCTTCTGGTGTACTATACTGTTATATACTAAGGAGTGTGTATAATTAATGATATCTGAAAGCTTTTATATTTAAAAGAAAAGATGGAAGAACATTAAGGTAAAATGCTGATATTAAAAAAGAGTTTGATAAATATAATTATCAATTAATTACAAAATAAAAGCTGCCATTTCAAATTAAATTATAAAAATAATAATGTTAAATAATGAATGATAAATAATAATTATTTTACAAAAGGAGGTATAACTAACAGCTATTACATAAAAACAAAACAAACCAGGGTTGTAGTGTAACAGGCCCCCTTACATTCTCCCCTACTAAAGTCTAAACCCCCACTTAATTTTCTGACGGGGAGGAAGAGAAAAAACCAATCAGTTGAGGGGCTAAAAACCACGGTGGAGGGAGGGGGGATGGAAGAGGTTTAACCTGGTGCAGGTGTGTCGCTTGAAACCCAAGGATGCTGTTGGACTGTTTTATATCTCTGTTATATTTTTAATAAAACAAAAATTTTATATTTTAAAATTATGAGTTAATTAACATGTTAATTATTTTAAATATTTTTAAATTGGGACTGGGAGTATTTCTCTGTTAATTTTTTTAATTTTTGCCTTTTTCTGACGTTATTTTTCTCTGCCGATGATTAGGTTATTAGGTCCAATTGCACTTTTAGAAAATGCAGAATTGTGATATGTGAGAAAGAGACGAAGGGATATTGTATATGTTAAATGTGTCATATGGCATTAGTGGTCTATTCCCAATAAAGGCAAAAACCATTCGTGCCATATACTTAATAAATCCTTATAAAATTTTTAAATCAATAAAATAATAAAATTATTTATTTCATGAGGAAAATTTAATTCCATTTTAAAATATTACATTATATCATTTAGATTAAGTAAATTTTATTTATATAATCATAAGATTATTTGGTATCAGTATCAGGGTTTTTTGGTTTTTTTTATAATAATAAACTCAAAATTCAAATAAAATAAAGTTCTAAATATTAACAGATTAATAATGATATACTGTTATTGAATGCCTTTGTTAATCATCTCTGATTAATTAACCATTCTTTCACTTTCACTCAACTAATATACCGTCTCGCATTCAGGTAATGAAATGGCTAACACCTCCGTTGAATCAATGTTGCATCAGCTTTTATAATTTGGAATATAATATTATTATTATAATATTATATTTTTACTAATTTATTTCTTTGTTTATTACTCAACCGACACATATATGTTATATATGTTTTTCACATATATAGCATGTATGTATCGTAATTTCAGTATACTTACAGTTTCTTTGTAGTCTTTACGGTGTTTATATGATTCCTACTTACAATGTAGTATGATGTTACCTTTCCGACAGTCAGCAGAGAAAACGGATCTGTAACTAAAATAATAACAGGGAGCCAGCCCCCAATCAATTGTGTCATGCATGAATACCAGCATGCTACAATGATTGGTTTGTGGTATTATCATGCACAATAAAAATTTTATAAACAATTTAGTTTATAAAATTATTCAAGTAGTTTATTATTTTAATAAGGTCTAAGACCATTTGCATTCAGTATTTAGTGGCTAACCCCTCATGGGGTTAGTACTTTATTTAGGCCTGTTCTAAAGTTTATCAAAAAAAAAATAAAAAATTTATTTATCTGGTAGGTAAGCAGCAGATGAGATAATAGAGAAGAGTTGAGGAGCACAGAGTTGAAGGATAAGCAAGAGTAATTTAGAATCTTTAGTAAGTTAAGTCTAAAAAAATTTAGATGTAAGGGAGAAGAAGGTAGAGAGAAGAATCAGAATATGACAGAGGAATACCACTTATAGTGGTATTTATACTTCCCTCCCCACTTTTTCCCTTTTATCAGATTATAAATTGTTCTATATTTTTTTTTTTTTCAGTGGTAAATAAATTGAATTTGCAAGTTCAATTGAATCCGTTTAATAACAAAAAATTGTGTTTTTTTATGTCAATTATTCTGTGTAGTAGAGAGTACTGTAAAACTGTCTTTTATTCTTTTTTTATTTATTTAAAATTAAAAGAACCAATGAGAGCTTAGCTTTTCTACCGTTTGGCATTTTCGTAAATGAAAAACTGAGAAGAAAAGAGAGTTCGGCAGACAATAACAGAGCCTGAAGACGTGTTGAAGGGCATAGGCCCTCACACGCTCTTCATGATACATAACTAAATAGATTTACATAAAAGTGAAAAGTTATTATTAATATGTACATTAAAGCTCTCTTGTAAAGTTTCTTGTAAAAGAAACAGAATTGATCGGTGATTTAAAATGATAGAATGGTGATTAAGTTAATTTATATTTAGAAGAATGGTTCTGTAGCTCTTTCACTATAGTCTTTCGCACTTCCATATGACGATTCGCTAATCCAAACAAAAACATTGAAAAACATTTATACAGGGAGTCACCCCCACCGGAGATTTCTATTGGGAAATACCCTTCGGGGATAAACTCCATCATAGCAGCTTCCTCTAACAGGTCAGAATCTTCCCCTATGGGGGAACGAGAGAGTGCGTCGGCAACTACATTTTGGGTACCGGAAATGTGTCTGATCTCAAAGTCGAACTCATATAGTTCTTCCATTGTTCGAGCTAATCTACCATCAACTAAACTCATATTCTGTAGATATATAAGCGGCATATGGTCCGTATATATCACAAATCTAACTCCACGAAGGAAGAAATGGTTCTAAGGACTTCACCGGCCAACGCAAAGCTTGTCAACCCTGACGATGACCCCGTAGTTCCTTTGAGCTCCGTTAAAGGTCATCGAAATAAAAAGCAATTGGCTTGCGCTCTCCATTTTGAACTTGCGAAAGACAAGCACCAGCGCGATAAGTTTGATTATTGCATCCACATGTAATTCCGATTTGGGGAAAACATTCTGGACTGTAGTAGTCTGGAAAACCTAACAAGAGAGGATTAACTAGGGCCTTTTTTAGAGTCTCAAAAGCCTCCTGACACTCAGGGGTCCAGTTTACGGTCTTTCCCCCAGTTTGGCATGACAGGGGCTTGCTGATTTGGGAGCAGTTTGGGATGTGTCTTCTGTAGAAGTTTATCATACCTAGAAACTGTCTGAGATGTTTAACTGTAGAAGGTACAGGGAACTCTAAGGCTCCTTGAATGTTTTTATGTAGAGGAAGGATTCCGTTGTTTGACACATGATGTCCCAAAAACTCCACTTCTGTTCTGCATAAGCGAGTCTTACTCGGTTTTAATTTGTATCCATTTTTCTCTAAGGCCGTTAGAACCCGGTCCAACATGTGTAAATGTTCCTCTATGGTTTGACTGAGTATGATTATGTCATTCAGATAAACCATTGACATTTGCCCAAGTATTTCAGATAAAAGCGAGCATCATACCCCAGTGTTGGGAACGATTTTGCAGGGTCCGTTTTTAACACGAAAGGCATTTCTTGAGATCTCTTGTCATTGCGCGCAAGGGGTGGAAATGCTGTTTTTGTCGATTACTATCAGGTTCCATTTTTGAAACTTGGTTAATACCTCTATCGAGATGCCTTGTGTGGAAGTTACCTATTTCGCCATGCATATTATATATCATGTCTATTTAAGTTGGGATGGAAAGGGAATCTGTTTTGGAACATCGTTATGTTTACGATAAGGTCCGATGCAAAGTCCTTAACTTTCATTCTGGTTTCTAACAGGAACCACTGTTGCTGAGTATGGTGATTTGCGTACGACGTATTTATGTCCTGGTCTAGTAATTCTTTACACTGTTGTTCTATTTCTTGTGCCAGTGGTCCTTGAAACCTCCGTACTGGTAACCTGACAGGGCGAGAGCTTTCCACCTCAATAGAGTGAGAAATGTTAGTGGCCACACCCACGTCATGGTCACCAAAACTAAGAGTAGCCTGATGCTTCATTAACACTTTAATGAAGGTCTTCTTTCTGTTGTTCATTAAAAGGAATTTCAGAAAAATGGAATTCTTCTTTCAATTTTTCGGGTGTCCATGTTTCCCTACGTGTTTCAGAAGAATCTGTTTGGACAGAGTATATTTTCGGTGGTGGTGAACACTCCTCTTCCTTCAGAGAAAATATCTGACCCATTATGGTGCCCTTTCGTACATACTGCATTTTCTCAGAAGTATTAATAAGTGCCACATGTTTTGTTGAAGAAGTCATTTCTAACACTCCTGAAACTGATATAAGTTTACCCTTATTATGAGTACCCCCTTTGAATCCCACGAGATCTAACGAACAGTCATTCTGGACCCTTAATCTCTACCATTCGACATGCAAATGGAGGAATACACACAGAGTACACATTCACACATTTATAGAATGGAATAGAAGAACTGTGATCTGTAGCAACGAGTGTTATGGACCCCCCTGCCCTGTGTATTAGTTGTCTTTTTGTAAGATCGGGTAATATGTGATTATTTCTCAGGGCTGCGGCACCCAGTATCATTGGTGCTGGCATATGCTCTAGGGGAACCACTAGGAAAATAATTTTGAAATGAAATGTGTTTCAGGGAAGTGTAATGGTATTTCAATGTATGATTCTATGGGAACTACATGGTCACGGGACAATCCACTGATGGTATACCCAAATTGGTCCAGGATTTTCAAATAGACGAGTACATTTAATGTTCAGTTAGGTGTAGGAAAATATTTCTGACTAATCAAAACTTACTCCAGCCCGCTAGTCCCAAAACCATGCATCCTACGATCCAGAAAAACTATGTGTGAACTGAATGAAACCGGAACTATTAAAGGGTCATTTACTGAAGGGATAAGGTTTATATGTACGGTACGTACTTTATCTGCTAATTCTATAGAAGGTTCCTTCAACACAGGAGAATCAAGGGAATTAGGGATCAGTGTTGAAGGTTCTACCTTCTTTTCTAAATGAATTGATATTTCAGGGGTCTTTGAAACTGAAACTGAAGGGTCAATTAAGATCTGGGGGTCATTTAAGGGTTTTTCTTTTTCTATGACTGAGTCATTTTTATTAACGGCCTCCACCAGGGGACTCAGTCCCGGGGAGTTCGGTCGTTTCCCGAATTTAGAGCCTGAGCTTCTTCAGCTCCTTTACATCGGCCTTCATAGTGGGACTGATTACAGTAATTGCAGGGATCGAAATACTTTCGGGGAGGAAGTGGTTTCCCACTATTGTATTCTGTTTTATTCTGGTTAGTGTTTTGTGGGGATTTGTTATGAATAATCTGTTTTATGGGTCTGTTGTGGTCATCCGGGAGGTGTTCTCTGTGGGCATCTAATGCCTGGATGAGGTCCACGACAGAAAGGACAAGTTATCTTCCTTTCCATAGTGGGTGATGAACGCGGTGATTTAATAGAGCGACAATCAGCTCTTATGTGTCCCTTTTTCTTACAGTACGCACATATTCCCAGATACTTGTAACATTCACTCATCTGATGCCCCCGATACTCACAATACTCGCACACCATCTGTTTCCTATCTGTATTCACCCTGGGGTTAGTGTAGTGCTGTGGTGGTGGACGATTTTGTTGTTGTCTGTTACTGTTATCCCTAAAGAATCGGGAAACCGTTTTGTTTCTGGTGGGGGACTTACGAGCAGTGTGTTTGATGAACGAGGTTGTGTTTTATTGTCTGTTCTGTGTTTTATTTCTGAAAAAACCTCTGGTCCAACTAGGAGGCACCGTATTTATTTCCAATTACTGATTCTAGTGTCTCATTAAATTACTGTCTTGGAAGTGGTTGTGTGAGTGAGTTGCTTTTTTAAAGTGTTCTGTTCAGGGATTGTTCGATGGAATAGGGAACTTCAGTGTTGGTTCTGGATTCGAGAGAGAGTCGGCGCGGAAACCCACGATCTTTTCCCAAGGAGTGCGCACATCACTATCATTATCTTTCATTTGTATTTGCGAACACTCTTCTCTATGTATGGTTGGAGACTACAGAGGAAAGCAGTCCGTAAGGAATCATGCTCCCTCATGTCTAAGCCACGATATGCTCGTCTGGCTAGCCTTTCCAACCTCAGAGCATACATTCTGATACTCTCACCACTCTCTCTGTGTGCGGAGTAATAAGCTTTAAGCTTATACTCGTTTTTCCGCTTTTCTTCTGTTTGATACCAACTCGCTAGTGTATCTCTAACAGAAAAGTAATCTCGGTCGTCCTTAGTAAGGATCTGATAAAGTTGAGCAAAGCTGCCCTCCAATTGACGACCTAATAGACATAACCATTGGTGAGGCGCTTTGGGATAATGAAGACTACAGTAGGCTTCAAAATCCTTCAGGTAAACGAGGAAGTTTTGATCCGTCTCATACTTGTACTTTCCCGGATCAACAACTTTTAATTTTTGGGAGTTCTTGACTAACTGTGTCAAGAGTAATATGGCTTCTTCCATTGAAACGTTTTTTCAACCCAGGACCCATATATTCATATGAATCTTCTGGTTCTAATTTGTGAAAGGATTTATGTGTCCGTGGCGGTGTCCGTGGCGGTGTGTGGCAGTGTCTGCGCATGTTTATAATGAGATCTGTTTTGAGACTGTGTATAATTATCATTATAATGGTTTTGTGAAGGTGGTTTAAGTAGAGAGTTTTTAATTTCAGATCAATTAAATTATTTTCTTTACTTTTACTTTCAAGTTTTTGTGTTTGAACTTGTCTGGGTGATCTGTTTTTAGGTACTGGATGTGTACTTTGGGAATATTCTTCCGTTTTTCTGTATTATGTTCAGCGTGTTCAATATCTGATCTGAGTATTCTTGTTCTTCTTGTGATGAAATCATTCATCTAATAAAGATTTTATTGTCTTTCAGGTATTGGTTCAAGGACTTATGTGAAGTCTGTAGCATGCGTCTGTGTTTCATCTTAAAATGATAGGTGTTCGAGCTATGTATTGACAAGGCAGGCTTTATCCTGTTGAAAACTGGTTTGATTATGTTATTTATACTGTTTCGGTTCGAAAGATTCAGGTGTGTAAACTGGTTACTTTTGGTTATCTTTTCTTCATCAAATGTAGGTATCAGCCGAATTTTTAAATTTACGATTTGATATTTGGCCTTTGATTTTTTCATCAGAAGCTATTTCTAACTTCTTCTCTCGTCAAAAGGTCGGCTAAGGCCTTTTGTTGAGACTCCTCGTAAGACGATTGTCAGCCATCTTTAAATTCCGCTTATTCAACCACTCTACTATCATACGATTCACACAAGTGTCTGTGGATACTTGAACCAGACTATTCTAATGTAATAAAGTGTATAATATCTTAGTGTTTTCTGTGAAGATTCTGGTGACAGATAATCTAGTCACAACTGTGACAGCACCGAACGGAAACAAAGTCCCTGTTCGGGCGCCACTTTAATTTTATGTTACTTATGTTACGGAGAACAAGGCAGTAAGGCATAAAAGTTGCACCGGATATTACGTTATCGTATCGGCCTTATCGTATTTAGAGCCTGTTCTCCAAGTTGTGCATAAATCAAAGAAATTTATTTCAGTTGATTCTGACTATTAAAGTATGATTTCAAGTTTTAAGTTATAAATTATAATCAGTAAAAAGAAAATAGAAAAGTAAGAAAAATATATAAGGGTACCTTGAAGAAAAGTGAGATATGATCTTATCCTATTGCTTCACTTCTAGGCACTATCAGGCATGTCCAATAATTCCTAGCGGAGGTTGCTATGCCTCTGGAACCTTGTTAACATTCATTGGTGCTGAATCGCCTGTTTGTTGACTGTGTTTGTTTTGGTTTGAAGTTACGATGTTACAATTTATTAGAATTAGATTCAAGAAGAGTTTACTTATACAGATGATTAGAGAAGAAGGATAGAAGAAAAGATGTTGTGTTTTTTTTTTATTTATATTGTAAAATACCATATAATTATTAATTATATTTTATTTACAAAAGTTTTAAAGACTAAGGTTAAGGTAACCATAGGTTAGTAGAGAGTATTTGGTTATACAACTTTTCAAAGTGAGGTTACGTTAATAGGTTAGGTTGCTTTATATACAAAGAAGTATGGGCCGGAACACTATGGAACGCACCTACTTTCAGGAATTTAATTTTAATAAATTATCAGTGTATATGTTCTGTAATACCTGGTTTCTGGTTCAAGGCTTGTTTTTACTTGGAGTGTAGTTTGTGTTTAAGGAATTAAACTTTCATACAATCATTCACACGTATTTACAAAGTGTACAAAATAGAAATCATACATAAACTTAACTTAACTAAACATTTTATATTCATGACATCTTCCGTTTTCCTTATTATAATAATAGTTTTGGGTTTAGTTCTGATTTGCTCACTGATAATGGGTTGGTATTTTACAAGTGCCCTTTCTTATATGAACACAGTCATCTAATAGAGCCTAGCCTGCAGAACTAGCTAAAATTGAGATTAACTGAAAAATGTTTCATATGAATGTCATTGAAAGGCACTTTGTTTTTCCAAATAATTTTTCAGTAGGAATTTCAAAAACTAAACTCGGCACAGTTTTGGGATAACTTGTCCGTGGAAAGGAAGTATAATCAGCCCAGGATTGGGACCCTAGAATTATAATATAAATATTTAGTTATTATATTCTAGTTTTTCCACTTATATTTTATTTTATGAAAGATCAAATAACTAACCCTTGAATCACAATGAGGGGATTTATATTTTCTGTTGTTCACTTGGGGTGGTAAGATGTCTTTGCACTAAAACTGAAACATAATTTTTAACGTTTTTAAGTTTCACTTTTGTACCTTTTATTTTATTTACAATTATATTTTAAGCTAAAATTATAGAAAAAGTTTAACACTCACCTCGCGAGTGATGTTTAAGAACATTCAGACAGCAGACAGTCAAGAATAATTATGATAATAATTTCTGGTGTACTATACTGTTATATACTAAGGAGTGTGTATAATTACTGATATCTGAAGCTTTATATTTAAAAAAAAATGGAGAAACATAAAAGGTCTCATGCTGATATTAAAGGAGTGATAAAAAAATAATGAATAAATAACGAATATATGATAATATATAAAATAGATAAATAAAAAATTTAGATAAAATTTTTCATTACAAAAAAATGGTTAGTTATACCAAAAAGAGGTATAACTATCAGCTATACTATAAAAAACAAACAAACCAGGGTGTAGTGTAACAGGCCCCCTTACATATATATATATATATATTGATATATTATTATATATATATATATATATTAGATATATATATAATATATATATATGATATAATATATATATATATATATTATATATCTAAGGGTAGTAATATATTTGATTCATTTTATTAGCAAAATAAAAACCGATTTGAACACTTTTCTGTTCTTAAGTTTCTAAATATAATATCTTTTACAAATTTTATATACCGTATAAAAATATGACCTAACCTAACTTAACTTCTTCTTCTTCATCTACCTTTTTCTCCCCAAGACAGGGGGTAAGGTGCGTTACATGCATTCCGGAAAAGAAAAGCAGTATAGAAGAATATGACAAAAGTTCAAAAGAAAGCCCAGCATTACCGCCCCTCTGTACCATAATTAGTAAAGAACTCGTCGCAGTCAAAAATTCACCCTAGAGCTTCTGGGGACCGCGACGGACCCTCACATTGGTAAATCGTTCCATGTGTAAGGTTATCCCTTGCCCAGTGTGCGCATAAAAACCATTACCCCTCAGCAAAAAACCCTTGCCATTCACTCCATATTTCACCTTATTTCGCCTCTGTCAACTCACATTTCTATCCTTCAGACATTCGTTTACTGACTCAATCCACTTTTTCTTCGGTCTCCCAGCCGGTCGGTTTCCAGCACACTCGCCACTATACACCGCTTAACTAACCGACTATCATTCATCCTTTCCACATGATCAAACCATCTCAACAAACTTTCATTTATTCTCTCGTTTACCCCTTTCTTCACACCACACAACTCTCTAATACGTTCATTCCTTATTTTATCAATTCTTCTCACACCTAGCACGCACCTAAGATTGTTCATCTGAACACATTGAACTTTAGATCTATATTTATGTCCAGAGTACATAGTCTCACTACTATACAATAACACATGGTAACAACATACCCTCATGTAAGAACATACAAGCCACTCAAGACTTAGTCCTTACATCCACCAAGAATTTAATGAATTATGCAGATTCTCGAAATGTTCACAACTTTCCTACTACACTCTGCATCATCCGTTCCCTTCCCATCCAACATATACCCTAGATATTTAAACGTAACATATAATATAAATAATAGAAAAAGCAAACTAAATAAAAAAATTTCCAGCTTATCCAATTATACTTCGTTCGAATCTGTTCATTCGGTTAAAATAAATAAATGTTAGGATGAATATCTCAAGGATATATATATATATATATATATATATATATATATATACATTATATATATATATATATATATATATATAGTATATATATATATATATATATATATATATAATATATATATATATATATATATATATATATAGTATTATATTAGATATATATATATATATATATAATATATATATATAATATATATATATATTATATATATATAATATAGTATATATATACTATATAATATATAATATATATATAATATATTTATATATATATATATAATATAAAAAATATCATCATCATCATCATCCTTCTTCTTTCCCCAAGACTGGGAGTAAGGTGCGTGACATGCACCAGAAACAGAAAACTAGTAGAAGAGATATGACACAAATCGAAACAAGAAAGCCCAAGGCCCTTACGCCCTCTTTATACCTATTAGTGAGAACTTGTCGCAGTCAGAAAATCCACCCTAGAACTTATGGGACCTCGACGGATCCTCACTATGGCATCTCTTTAATGTGGGGTTTATCCCTTGGCCCAGGTGGCCATAACCATACCCATTACAAAACCCCGCCATTCACTCCTCATTATGCACCTTTCTTCTCGGCCCTCGCAAACTCGCATTTCTCTCCCCAGCATCCTTTACTGACTCAATCCACTTTTTCTTCGTTCCCCCCGGTCGATTCCCAACACACTCACCACTATACATCCGCTTAACCAACCGACTATCATCTTTCTTTTCCACATGACCAGACCATCTTAACATACTTTCATTTATTCTCTCATTTATCCCTTTCTTCACACCTCACAACTCTCTAATACGTCCATTCCTCATTTTATCAGTTCTTCTTACTAAGATTGTCCATCTGAACACATTGTACTTTAGATCTACACCTCTTATTCCAGACCATAGTCTCGCTACTATGCATTAACACAGGTAACAACATACCCTCATGTAAGACCCTAGCACACTCAAGACTTAGTCCCTTTACATCCACCAACGATTCAATTGCACCAGCGATCACCCTACCATTCACAACTTCCTTACTACACTGTGCTTCATCCGTTCCCTTTTCTTCCAACATATATCCTAAATATTTAAACTCAGACACTTGTTATTATTCGATTATTGAAGAATTTGAAGAGTGTATTTTATTAATGATGCACCAAAAAAAAAAGTTAAAATTTGGATCGCCAATCATTTTACTTAGAATGTGTCACTGTAGTTAGTAGCTACCAATTAGGTACCAATATCTAACTACTAGCAACAGTGACACAGTCTAAGTAAAAATATTAGATATCTTAAAAATTGGTGATGATGAAATTAAATACATTGTTATGGTTTGTAACTTCTTAATAGTAAAGAATTCACAGTTTAAGCACTATACAATCTAGAAGCACAATAACTGGTTTGCGTCAGCCGCGTGACATATGTCTGTTATTTAGGATAAGTTAACAAAAATGTTTCATTACCTTTTTTATTTTTAACTTTCATGGAAATGGAATCTTAAATTAATTATGGAGTTAGTCCCTGAAGTTTTCACTTTTCAGTTGGATGGAGTTGGAGTCTAAATTTTCCAGACGGTGGAGTCGGATTCGGTAATTTTCCAGAGGGTGTAGTCGGAGCCGTTAATTTTCAAGAGGTCGGAGTCGGAAAATTTTAAACCGACTCCACAACCCTGCTTGGGAGTATAGTTTGATGTATTATTTAATTATCTTCGATCAAGTTCTGACGGGAAGTTCGTCAGACTTACGTGACTATACTGGCTGGGAAACACCACTGACTCCCATGATTCTATCTTTCCCGGCATTGTAATTGGACTCAACCCGGACTCTAAATAAATTGCAGAATGCTCTCATGACCCCGGGAATAGGAACCTAACCATGGATTTCAAGTTTTATATATTTTCCTCCTGAATTTGATATTTACCAACATTTTTCAGGTGTTCATCAATTATAGTAACTCGTAATTACTGATGATTTCAAGGGTATTGAAAAAAAAAAAAATGCGAAACATTTTTAAAGTTCTTCGTCACTGCCTTGAACTTCCACGAGTAATAATCCTGAAGGAAAGAAAACCGCTGGCTGCAAAATTAGTTAGAGGGTGAATCATTTGAGATTTCCGGGATCACCGACCCCGACAAAGTTATTATAAGTATTTTCTCCACACTTCACAAGAATTAAAACGACTGCGAACTCGTTGGTGTCGCTGATTTGGGATAGCCGGCCTTAAAGTTCGATTTCCTGTAGTCCCCCCGTGTTACCCTCTGAAAAGGGGATAAAGCACGTTAAAAGGAAGTTTTTTTTTCCCCTCTCATTAACTATTGAATTCGCTGGTTCTTGTTTACCAACCTTGTGAATATTTATTTCTTTTAGTTTTTTCTGCCTCGCTAAGAATTTTGAATATGGAAATTTGGACTTTCTTATTAAACACAATCTTTTTTAATTAAACTCTCGCGTTAGAAATATAATCTCTTATACGAGCACTAACAATCTTGTATAATATCTTTCCAGCAATTAGAAACGTAATTAACATTCATGTTGAATTTAAAATTTGCATATAATATTATTTTTTATTATTTTACTTCAGTAAGCTTTTCCGTGTTCTAATTTACCTTACTTGTTTTTGATTTTACCTTGTGAATTGATATTCCACCCAGGAACTCTAATAGCGACTCCCGACTGTGCAACCATTTGAATATCATATAATCGGATATTTATACTTTATTTTATTTTATTTTTAATGTTTATCATCATTTTCAATCGCCAGTTAATATGGTTCGTAACAAAATATTAATAAAATGTAAAATTATTTATTTTGTTTAGATAACCTTTTAATTTTTGCTTTTCACTCCCTTAAACCGAAGTCGATTTATTTGTGTACTTTTCTTCTTATTTTTTTTCTTTCTCAAGCCTAATTACTGGAACGTTTAAAGGATTTTCTAATATCCTAAGGCCAATTAACTTTCTCAGGCAGTTTTCTTTTGATTTTTCATTCTTGATCTTTGTTTTACCCTTGAACTCTGTCAATCTTTTTCGTTTTTTTACATGCAGAATGTTGGAGAATAGTTAACCCGTTGTTATTGGAACTCTTCTAATCCTCACTGTTCTCTTTTCAGATCAATATCCTTTTTTTATTTAAACTTTACCTTTAGATAATCCTTTCAGTTTAAATTTTAGTGCTCTTCTGTTATTTGATTATATTTCTGAGCTAAATTCTTATGTATCACATTGCATTATGTTCTATTTTTATAGCCACACTACTTCGCTCCATCATGGACACGTACCGATTATTTTATAAAAAATATTCTCTTATCATTATATCAAAAACATTTATTAGATATTTTTTTAATCATAGTTTCTACTTAATATATTCTTAAGAGGATTCAGGCGTTTTGAGCATTCTATTTTTTGACAGAATCTAGAAAAGGGCAGGACAAGGAGGAATCTGCTCAACTCCAAAGAGAGTTTACACAGCCTTCTGGGGGAGAATCAACATTAAGTATGTAAAGTAAACTACTAGAAAACTTTCTGAAATTTATATTTTAAATTAATTTTAAGACTAATTTGCTAACACTGTAATGTTTTAAACTTTAAGAAGTCTTGAATTTATGTCACTCTTATGATGTGTTGCGCAAATATATGATGTGTTGCGCAAATATATCTTTCTGAGAAATAATTTTTATGATTCCTCATTCTTCTTTGGATTTCAGGTTTGCACGAGAGTGAGCTTGGAAACTTAGTGAAGCCAGGGGCAATGCTTGAAAATTCTGTCGAATCCACTAAACTAGAATTGTTGAGTGACAGTCAACTTTCTCTTTTAAATAATAGTCAACGAACCTCCTCCTCTAATCATTCTTACATTCAGGACTCGACCAAGAGGTCGAAAAGCCAGGATAGTTCTGTCGGTGACAGACCTGATAATGGTATTGTTGACCACGTATAATTAACTCTCGCAGAGAATTTGGATTTTGCTGAAAATTTTGGATTGTTGCAATTTCTTTTCAATGTTTTAGTTAATACGAAACTTGTTTTTATTTAAATAAGTTTTGGCTGTTAATGCATTTTTTTGTATATATTTGAGGGTGAGCATACGTAATTTTGCATAGTAGTGAGCGTAATATTGTTTCCATGTGAATTAAATGTAAGCTTATGTATACCTTTATATATAAGCCACCCTTCAAATTCCAACCGTACTCATCGTGGTGAAGGGTGTATTGTTTGAAGAAAACTGTGCAGGCTGCCACGGCTCTGATCTGGAGAAAGACCTGAAACCTACTCCAGCTTTGAACTGAAACTTCTTAGTTGAAGTAATTTCGTATTTCACTTGGGAAATATTTGAACATTTTGAAGACAAGAATTCTTATTTTCAAAAAATGTAAGAAAAATCTGTGGTGATTAAATAAACTGCTGCAAATTGCGTTGATCTAATTGATTTTAAAGATAAAGTTCTAAAGATAAGTTCTTAAGAAAGTTCTGAAAACTCGGAAAAAAACTGTTCAAAAAGTGATTAGTAAGTGTTGAAGGAATGCTCCTCTGATGAAAGAAAATAGGATTCTTCAACGATATTAAATGGTTCTGGTACAGCCAAAAAGTTTATTTGACTTTAATAATATTGTGGAAACTGAAAGGGATGGCAAATATGGCCATATTAAAGTTGATAATTATGATGACGGAAACTCAAATTTCGATAAATTTTAGAGAATTTAAATAAAAAGTTAAAAAAAGTAACTAATTAAGTTTTTTGGCGCCTAAAATGAATAAATAAATGATGTATCAAACATAACTAAAGTTAGAGACGTCTTTCTTGCATCTCCAATTGAAGTAGAGGTATTGTAAACCTAGGTGAGTTATTTGTTCCTTAGGCTAGCTTTTTTGTCTTACTTAGACGTAAATTGAGTACACCCCCTCCTTGAATAGGGCCTTGACCAAGAGCGGTGGTGTTAACTGTGAAAAAATAATTAATTAATGTTGTAGTTTTAAAAAAAAGGACTTCGATCTATACATTCTTTAAAAATATAGACCCTGGAAGAGTAAACAAAGTTGTTTTTGCATACACATATTTTATGATATTTATGTATTAATTAATTTATTTGTTATTTTTGCATAATTATTAAAATTATTCTTACCAAAACCAATAACTGATATCCGTAATAAAATTAAAATTTGCAAAAGAGTTATATTTTTAGGTTCATAATTTTGGGATAGTTGAAAAACTCGTAAAACAGTTTTAAGGTCACTAATCGGTACAGCCATCAGTAATTAAAAAAAAATTAGGAAAAAACTTACCAAAGCTTTAAACACTATACAGTATACATAATATTAATAAAATTAAAGTGTTGCTTAGAGTAAGTGCTGGTTAGAAGCCTCATTCTTGATTTCTAGTAGGTAGTAGTGCTAATAATTTGAGAATAAATACAAAAATATTAAACGATCCGCTAATAAAATGAGTGTTTTAGTATTACTTTAGCTTCAATTTAGCTTCAATTACTTTAGCTTCAATTTAGATCATATTAAAATTAAAACCATATTTGCTTAAAATTTATCTAATCCAACCGTTGGACAATTTTTCTTTTCCACAATCTACAAAGTTAATTCTAACGAAACACGAGTACAATCAGGGTTGATGTTCAAATTTTTTTTTTTTTTTTGTAACAAACATTCCATTTCCTTTTTAGGTCCTCTTCACCTTTAGACGATGAGGGTTTTAAGTTAAGCAATGTGAGCATCTGTTAATAAATGTGCTAAATTTTTGTCACTGATTTTCCTTACAAGCTAGGGTCAACTACCTCCGTCACTTTATAAGGAACATTGTTCAACATCTGTGCATCCTTCCTAAAGTGGCACCTGTGAAAGTAATGATGATATAACTGAAAATTTATATTTTTAATGTTTTCAAGAAGTTTATGTATAAAATATCCAAATGGGGTTACGTCTATTTTAAATTCGTCAATATTCCGGTGCAATTTTACCTCAAATGAGTACCAAGAAAAAAATTAGATATGCAATACCTAGAACATAATTATATAATTTTAAGCTTAAAAATAACTTGGGAAACGAATGTCATGAAAGAACAATTGAGTAATTAAATACAAAAATGATATCTTGTAAGGACTTGCGATCATTTCCTTCTTAGATTCCAACAGCATGAATGATGGTCATTCGCATCGCTTATTTATCGTCCTCTACGCTTATTGCTTATAATACATTTTTCTCTACAAAATCGATGCATATAGAAAAGTATGTCCAAGTTTTCTCGTTTTACCATTTTAAATTTTCAAAATGTATTGAAATATTAAAGTAATGGGGTTTTAAAACGTGTGACGGAAGCCTATAATCATTTCATTTATAAAAATCTAATAGTTAACAAATTAATTTTAATAATAATTTTCCTTATAAATTATTTGAATAAATAAGAAAGCCAAAGTGATATCAATATATAAATATTATTTTATTTATATTTGCTTTTAATTTCCAAAACATTTGCAAGTACTTTAAAGAACATTTTTACTTGTTGGGGAGGGGGAGGGTTAGTATAGAGAAATAATACTTCCCACATTACTATTCGATTGTAGTGCGATGTACTTCTACACCAACTACCACTCAATTAGTTTTCAACTAATATTTTTCGTGGCATATTCGTTATTCCCGTTGCAGGATTTTTGTTCTTTCAGAAAAAAATATTAATAATTGTTTTTATGAGTTGTTTTCAGGTGATACGTCAAAATTTAAAGAAATGGACAAACAATATATATATTACCAACAATATATATTGTTGGTTATGCTAAAGTGTTGGTATTATTATCACTATATACATGTAGCTACATATTTTAATGTTAATTAGTTGTTATTGTTTTTATTTGCAGATAGACTTGAGTACTAATTGACTAGAGACTTTCTTAAATGTTTGATCTCAGAATATAAGTTGCATTATGGCTAAATATCAAACGTTTTATTATTATTGTTATTATTATTATTATTATATTATATTATTTTATTATTATTATTATTACTATTTCTGGTCGAAAATTGATGGACCAAACACAATAAAAAAGAACGCTGCTGTTCTTTTCAAGCCTTACAATAAATTTTTAAAATCTGTCCAACAGAAAATAAAAGGTTTTTCATTTCTGACTTTCGAAAAAATTTTATATAGGAAAAAAAAATAATTTCATTCGGGTGATGATGAATCATACACCAAAAGACGTATCTAATCCAACCATTCTAATTTTGTTATAAAAATGAAAATTTTAATAGAAAATTATTGATAATTAAATATAAAACAACTGCAAAAATAAAAAGGGTGTCTAAAAAAGACAATTGTTTTTCATAACTCAAATTAGAACTGTCCCATTAGTCGGCCGTTAGTGGTTTGGGTGCTTGTGTAGAATATTATTTCATCATAGTAAAATCTATCTCTAAATTGATATATTTTGTTATTTTTAAATAAGATAATTGTGAGATATCTTTAAGACAAAAGATCTCTTCGGCTTGCCGTAAAAGTTAGTTCTTATATTGTATAAGAATTTTTCTAGCGGTGGTAGAGCGTAGTTAACGAAAATGGTGGAAAATAAAGTCGAAGTTTATTCATATATATATATATATATATATATATATATATATATATATATATATATATATATATATATATATATTATATATAAATATATATATAAATATTATATATCATAAATATTATATATATATATATAATATATAGGCTGTATGTGTGAACTGAAAAGAATTGATAAAATGAGGATATGAACGTATTAGAGAGTTGTTTGGTGTGAAGAAAGGGGTAAATGAGAGAATAAATGGAAGAACGTTGAAATGGTTTGGTCATGTGGAAAGGATGAATGATAGATAGTAGGTTGGTCGGATATATAGTGGTGAGTAGTGCTAGGAATCGACCGGCCGGCTGGGAGACGAAGAAAAAAGTGGATTGAGTCAGTAAAGGAATGTCTGAAGGAGAGAAATGTGAGTTTTGGCAGAGGTGAGAATTAAGGTGCTTAATAGGGAGTGAATTGCTGGTTTTGTGAGGGTGGTATGGTTGTGGCCCACCTGGGCCGAGGATGAACCCACACTTACGATATGCCCATAGTGGAGGGTCCGTTTCTCCCCACAGTCCCGTTGAAGCTCGGGTGGATTTTCTGGCTGCGACGAGTTTCTCACTAATTAGGTAAAGAGGGGCCGTAAGGCTCGGGCTTTCTTTGCGACTTTTGTCATATTCTTCTTTCTACTACTTCTCTTTTTCCGATGCATGTAACGCAACCTTACCCATAGTCTTTTGGGGAATAAAAAGAAATGACTATAGATATATATAATATAATATATATATATATATATCATATATATATATATATATATATAAATATATATATATATATATATATATATATATAATATATATATTATATATATATATATATATTACTTTATTTACTTACTTCTTGCCCCTGGCCCACCTCAATTTGAGGGCCACACTGCTTCTAGGAAACCGGCCACCGCCCTTGGGCGGTTCCACAGGTCGAGAGGAAAAAATATATGAGAAATTATGCATCTTGATGCGTCGCAGAGCGAGACTCCAGAAGGAGGTGCTCCATTGTGTCCTGGGGAAATGTGACATCTGGGTGCAGGTGGGGGAGGTAACATTGTCTAGTTGAATCTATATTTTATTGGAAGAGTTTTGGGTGGTGACCTGTTCTGCTCCGGGCGAGGTCAATTGGCCTCTTTCTGGACAGTGTTCTTCTATAGGGAAATTAGTAAATTGTTATTTGGGGCGGTTTTGTAGGTCGTTTTAGTTAGTTGTGTATGGATATGTGTATCCATGGACCTATTGGGAGGTGGAGTGGGGAATAATGTTGTAATGTCATTATAGGAATTTAGCTGGTGAGGAGGTGGGGGATTACTGTGTCGGGAAGGGTTGGAGAATGTTTGGTTACATGAGTTCTGTGGCGTCTGGGCAGGGGGCTGCTAGCCCAACTGAAGACCCTAAGCACCTTCCGGGAAGAAACGCCACGTTCATCGTGACAACGTCACTCTCTTCAACACTATAATATCCTCTAATAATCATCTATTGAAGGTGGTTATTCAAGACTAGAACATAACCCCTTCAAATTGGTGATCCCGGAGTGACTCGAACACCCAACCTTCTGTGGCGTCTGGGGCAGGGGGCTGCTAGCCCCATTGATAACTCCTAAGCAGCCTCCGGAAGAAAGCCACTCATCGTGACAACGCTCACTCTTTCAACATCTATAATTATCCCTCTATATAATCATCTATGGAAGGTGGTTATTCGAAGACTAGAACATAACCCTTCACGTGGGTTGGATTTAGTGTTTTCAAAAGGTAGATTTGAGTCCCCCATCTCCAGGTGGGTGGAGATAGAAGGATGTAAGTCTCGTCATGTAAATGTTGGATGGGGGTAGTTTTAGTGCATCCAGTGATAATTCTAAGGGCGGTATTTTGTGTGATTTGTAATTTTTTTGAGTTACATTTTGACAGTGCTGGGAACCATGCGGGGGAAGCATAGTTTATGTTTGTTCTGAGGAGTTGTTTATAAGTGGTGGTAAGGGTGTGTTTCCTGTCGCTGAAGTTATGTTGGGAAAGGGTTTCGGAGGGTGTTTTTAGTTTCCGTTGGGTTGATGAGGTGATATGGTCGATGTGGGGGGAGAACGTCATGTTGTGTGTCATAGGTAAGTCCTAATATTTTTGGGGTTTTGTTTGGGGGAGGGGATTGATGTTGTTCAGGAAAACTATTGGGTTGGAGGAAGATTGGTGGTCGGTCGGTGGTTAGGAGGGTGATGGAGGATTTGAGGGGGGTGCGGTCATTCTGTTGGAGAGTAACCAAGTTTCTAATTGTTGTAAAATTCTTGTTGTGTGATGTAGTGGCTATATTTACATCTGGATGTTGGGAAATGGGGGCTGATATCATCTGCGTATGTGATAAGTTTGGTGGATTAGTAGGTAGGGATGGGCAGGTCTGCTGTGAAAAGAATGGAGAGAGAATGGCTCCCTGTGGGACGCCGTTTTGTAATTTAATGGAGTGGGAGAGATTGTTTGTGTGGAGAACCTTGGCAAAACGGTTAGTGAGAAAATTAAAAAGCCATTTTTTGTCGTTATTTTCTAGGGGGGATTGAAGGATTTTTTGAATATATATATATATATATATATATATATATATTAATATAATATATATATATATATATATATATATATATATATATATATATATATATATATATATATATATATATATATATATATATATATATATATATATATATATATATATATATATATATATAATATATATATATATATATATATATATATATAATATATATATATATATATATACGGTATATATATATATATATATATATATATATATATATATACGGTATATATATATATATATATATATATATATATATATATATATATATATACTTATATATATATATATATTATTATATATATATATATATACGGTATATATATATATATATATATATATATATGTATAATATATATAATATATATATAATTATGTAGAAATATATAATATAATATAATATATATTATATATATATATATATATATATATAATATATATATATATATAATTAGGGTGCAGAAGTCCAACTCCACGTCCCCGTCGGGCACCCTGGACAACAAATTAGGTACGTAGAACCTGTTCGGCTAATTGAGAAATGGTTAGGGCAGGATAGGCCTAGCAAGCCGCTGCCTTGAAGAAAATGCTTGCAATACCCTAGAAACAGCATCGGAACTACGCAGAACTCGTGGATTTATTATTATTAAACGAAAAAGGACTACGAAGTGGGATTGCACTTTTAAAATGATTCAATTGGCCACAATAAATGTGGGTATGTATAGAGGAAAAGAGGAGATCGTGGAGATGATGAAGGCCAGACTGATAGATGTTTTGGGTGTGTCGGAGATGAGGGTGGAAGGTGAAGAAAGTGGCGGAGAATATGTGTTAGCTTGCAGAGGAGTCGACGTAGGAATAAAGAAACATGGTGTAGGTTTTATTTTCGGACCAAAGATTACACCTTTCATTCAGGAAGTGAGAGGGGTAAACTAGAGATTGATTATAAGTACTGTCAGGGTATCAAACAACAAGCTTGTCTACAATCACTAATAAGGTGAAAATGAAATAATCGGCTCTCCTCAAAATGACAATTTCCTTGGATGTATTGAGCTTTTGGCAGAGTTCGATCCATTTTTAGTAGGTCATTTATCTCGCTTCGGAAATGTTGGTAAAGGTAATGTTTCATCCCTGTCTTCTACAACATGCAATGAGTTTATTCAATTGATGGCTGGGAAGGTTTTTGCTACTATTGTGTCAGAGGTGAAAATTGCAAAATACTATAGTATTAGCGTAGATTCGACACCAGATATCTCTCACTGTGATCAATTAACTTTTATTTTGCGCTATGTAAAAAGCAGCGGTAAACCAGTTGAACGTTTCTTTACAGTTTATAAACATTTTGGTCTTTGAATCGACGCTATGTTATTTTAGAAACTTTAAAAGTAAACACGATTCCAATAGGTGACTGTCGAGGTCAAAGCTACAACAATGCCAGTAACATGGCAGGAAAATTACTGTCTGGTATTTCCAAGCTAGAATCAAAGAAGAAAAACCCAGCAGCTGAATTTGTTCCTTGTTCTTGCACATAAATTTTGATATTCGGCTCTTGGAAAATGTTGTTTAGATTTGCTGTCATTTTTTGGATTTTCTTCAGGATTTACAACTTTTTTCTTCATCTACACATAGATTGGGTATACTTGTTATAGAAATTAAGGAACTTGTGTGAAGTCTCTTTGCAGTTACACGAATGGTCTGCTCAACAGTGATTGCAACACGTGCATGCGCGAAAACTACGTAGAAATCTGCTCTTGCATTGATGAAAATACGTGATGATGAGAACCAAACACAGCCACAAGAATTGAATTCATCTTCGCTGCCATTTCAAAAATGGAACATTTGAAACGCACTCCTTTGATTCTCTGGGACTTCTATACTTCATCGGTTTAGATGCAGCAAGTTCAAATCTCTCCAGGACACATATTGAACTTGGCAACCTGCTTTCTTTGTACGACAGTTTAGTGTCCTTCATTGCACTTCAATTCAAGACAAATTTGAGGATTTTTAGACAAAAGCTAAGATTCTTGTAAAAAACCATAGCTATTCTTCAGAAACAAAAAGACAAACGAAAAGAAAACTGTTACTGCTGGAGAAAGTGGAGAATGATTCATATATTTTTCAGGGGAAAGGACAAGTTTTAGAGTGAAGTACTTGAGTAATTTTGATTCGTTAATACTGAATAATAAGAAGGAAAAAAGTTTATTCGAAATTAAATTCTAATTTTGGATTTTTGTATGGAATAAAAGCGTGATTTTACAGATCAAAACTTTCAAACTATTGTCTGCCTAGGTGATGCACCACGCATGAGATTGATGACTTGTCTTCTCCTATGTGTCTTGAATCATTTACGGTGTACTAGTGGAGGTAGTCTTCTCGCAAGCATTCCAAATGTTGACATTGCATACCGAATCTACCTAACGCTTCCTGTGGCTAATCCCGAAGGCGAGAGGTCTTTTTTTCGTTCATAAAAGAATTAAAAAAGTATTTGCGATCTACCCTTAGTCAAGAAAAATTGTGTGATTTAATCTCTACTCGCCATCGAATTGATCTCACAGGAGTTCCATTGACTTCGAAAGAAAGTCATCGATTGATGGAATTTTTCAAACGTTAAGCAAGAAGAAAAGCCAGCTGTAGAGACGTAGAGTTGATGAAATATTTTGATTAGTACTCGTATCATTCCTTACCAACCAAGTGAATATATATTAATATATATATATATATATATATATATTATATATATATATAATATATAATTAATATATATATTATACTAATATATATATATATATTATAATATATATATAGATATATATAGTATATATATAATATATAAATACGTAATTAGTATGTAAATACTTTATATGGAATAACACGTAGTGATTAGTATTATATAATATATATATATATATATATATATATATATATATATATAGATATATATATATATATATATATATATATATATATATATATATATATATATATTATAATATATATATATATATATATATATCATTAATCATCAAAAAAATAAAAGAATTCATACAATAAATACATCAATACATGCTATATTTTATATATAGTATATATATATATATATATATATATATATATATTATGATTTATATAGTATATATATATATATATATATTATATATATATATATATATATATATATATATATATATGATATATATATGTCTAGCAGCCAGACGAGCAAGTTGTGTTAATCCGCTCTGCTTAGTTCTTGACCTTGTTTGCTTTGAGTCGGTGAACTCTCCCTCTCTGTATTAATAATTTTTTTTCTATTGTATTTGCATAAATAATTATATATTGCACTGAAATGGCTTAATGTAGGAATCCGATTTGAAAATTCAACTGAGAAAAATTTTAGTGAATTTGTATGGCGACGATGGATGATTAAGATTGAAGTTAGTTTGAAACTTCCAAGTTGGTCAACCTAAAAGTTTGAGAAGCTCGAAGAATAAGATATGGTCGTTTATCAGTGAAAACTTTAGGATTTAGAAAAGAAAAGTATTAAGAAAAAACGCCATACTAAAAGTGGGGGTTGAATTGGAGTGACATATGAGCTATCGGCCTTCATGAATTTAGCAGCGTCTCAGGGATGTTGAAAATAACAAATTGGATGGGATAGTGTTCCCTTTCAATGGAAGGCCGAATAAGCCGCCCGATTTAAAGGTTGGTAATTTACTATAAATATCGATAAGCCGTGTATTGTTTCGCTGAAAGATTCTCCCGTGTGGGAAGAATCTGCTCAGGTGTTGAGTTTGTAAGGTAAAGGTGTGACTCCAAACAAAATGGTCAATGTTGTATACACGGTGTTATTACCATGAATCAGCTTGTGTGACGCTGAATATTAGTTTTTAAATAAACTATAATTTGGGTGTGCTTTGCAGTCCGTTAGTGACTGGAGTTGATTTCGTTTTCTTAAGAGATGCTACCTACTATTGAATACTTATGAACTTTAACATTAAGACAAGATTGAGGTCCTACATTAAATACGAATTTTATTAAAATTTGTGCTCGAAATAGATATGATAAGCTGCGCTCGTATTCATCTATGTGAGATGTAGATGTGTCTCTTTATGAGCGATCTGTGCTGAAGATATCATGCTATGAGAATTATGAGTCTTTGTAATATAACTCTATTGTTAATGTATCTACGATATATATATATGCGTGTTAAAGGTAAGAATATGGGATCAGAATGGATAGAAGGTAAAGTTTGCAGGTTAACGTAGTTTCCGGGGCGAGGCCATATTTGAAGATTGTCATAGAGTGGAATTGATGAACAATTTATATAGAGGCGGAACTTATTGGCTTTGTAAGTTTGTGATTCTTTCATCAGTGGCTTGTAGAGTAATATCGTTGCTCTTAAAATCACTTTAAGGTTGGGTATATATTTATTCAACTCATTCGATCTCGTTATTGATAGTATAGTATAGATTTTTTAATACGCCCGATATCGTCTGGATTAAATGGCGTTACAGTCTCGTGAGCCACCGATATCTGGTAAAATTTCTCACTTGATATAAGGTAATTTTATAAGACTGGTATAATAGAAAGAACGTATAGTAGCGAATCTCTATAATAAGAATAAAGATAGAATAAGAGTTGATTGTCTCTCTAATTTGTCTTTAGTCTCGATATTACTCGTCTTTAATGTTCTCTTTGGATTTGCTTTATTATTTTTGTATAATGTGTGGTGATATGTAATATAGGGGGGTGGGTATGTTGTTATTGATTACTATGTGATAGTCGACTGAGTTACGACATCTTCTTTGTACTGCTAATTTGCTGTGATGGATGATGGGAGGTGTTTTTAGATAATAGATGAGTGGTAAGGTAACAGTGCAATAAAACTATGTCATAGAATCTCTATATAGATATGATTTTTATATATCTCTAGTAGAATTACTTTTTTCAGCTAATTATTTTCTCTCTTTTCTCTGATTTTGTGTATAGTTAACTCTTTCTTGTAGGTTGTATAGGATAGGAATTTCATGGGGTATTTAGGTGTTCTTCGCCTATCCCGATCATCCCCGGTTGATGGCAGTGCGCTCGTGGCGACTTTGCAAGCGTGCAGGTGGTGAGCCAGTTTGGAGAGCCAGTGTCTAAGGTTCTGTGGGAGGAGTTAGAGAATGGCGTGAGAGCTTGGGGTGGACTTGCTCCGATCCTATAAAGACCCGTAGTCCGGAAGCCCTCAGGTGTGTGTAGAATAATCTATGAAATAGCTTGATAGTGAGGGCTAGTCCGATTGAGACAAGAAGGAAGCGAGAGAAGACTGATATATTTGTTAGACAGAAAGTTTGGCCAATTGCCGAACGCGGAAAAACTAAAATTAGAAAAAATTAGGAATCAAACGACGATAATTGAGTGGGTGCTCCAGTGACATGATGAGACGAGCGAGAGGTGACGAAGATGTTAGAATCTGAGGGTCAGGAAGTGGGCAGATGGGGAATTAGGGAGGAAATTTACTCTGATGCGTTTTGCATAGAGGATATATGAAGGTTGACATGTAAGGTTCCATAGGGGGTAATGAAGAAAAAACCTAAGATCGATAGACCTGGAAAAAGATACTGAAGGAGGAGATAGTGGAATTTGTATGGAGAAAATATACCACTTAAGAGGAGCGCTCGAGGTAAATGCGGGAAATGTGGTGTGAACCGAGGTCATGTTAAAATTTGAAGGATATGTGTTGAAGGGGGAAGAGGCGAAATGAGTTCTTTGTGTTGTTCTTGATTCTCTGAGGAGATAATGTTAATAAATAAGTTACATACTAGAATGAGCGATAAAAAACAAAGTGTGAGGGAGATTATCTCGAAAATAGTTGAATCCATGTTATAGCAAGGGATGTGTAGCCCAGGTGAGTGGTGCCAAAAGAGTGCGTACTACCATGCGATTGCGGTAAAGAACAGTCAAACGCTTGCGGGGGGGAAAACTAGTTGGAGGAAGACAAATTCAAAAAGACCAAAAGGGGTCGTTAAAATGGCAGTCTTTTCTATGTCTTTCTGGATGAATAGGGATCTGAAGATATGCCCTGAGAAGATCTACTTTACTGTACTAATGGGTTTTTATATGTGCATTTGATGCACCCAGTGAATCGGCCTACCAGGCTCGAAAGTCGTACTGGAGAGACAAACGTGGAAAGATTTACCCTATAGTGATGGATAGAGGTGGAAGAGTAAGTAGCTCGAGGTCTGTAATTGGTTGTTCACATGGAGAGTTAAGTTCTTAAGAAGTTATACACCGCAGCGATATTAAAAGTTATTGCTCCCTGACTCTAGGTTCTCGGCACTTTGCTATATGCCTATAGGAGGGACGTATGGTGGTGTGTGAGTGTGAGCGGACCAGGGGGGAATTTAAAGGAAATAGAGAACTAGAGATCCAATATGACCAGCTTGTTGAAGAGTAGGAGGTATAGATATAGAAGCTAACTCTAAATGGAGATGTATATTAGGCATCTTACTGGTTGAGAGTGTCATTCGACGTCTGTAGAAGCGACGAAAGAATTACTTGCATAAATACAGGTGGGGAATAGAGGCCAGTGTCGGTGGCTTTAATAATGAATACTTCGAATAAAATTACGGTGTGTGAGTAGGAAATAGTTTGTGAGAGGATACCTCTTGAGTGCCTTCAGATTTTTGAGAGATGACATTAATAGGTGACGTTAAGATGGGAAATAAAATGCCAAAAGTTGAGTTACTTACTGGATGAGAGGAAATTGCTATTAAAAATGGAGACTGGCACAGACCATTTAGAATTCGATAGGAGCCTGTAGGTTCGTAGTGAATTCCAAAGATTAAACTTTGTTTTGACCCCACAATCCAAAATTAAAATAGTGTTGTTGAATAAAATTGAGAGTGTGAAGAGATTCACGAATGTAGATCCTCGAGATTAAGGGATGGGTGAAAGTGGTTGGTCTCTATAGGTCATGGCAACGTGAGAAAGCGGTTCGCTGGTGGGAATTAATCGATTGCATCACTAGGCCCGTATGAGTGGGATTGGTATGACGTAAGACGATAATTGCAGGGTTGGTGAGAGATTGCAGACTCGCGACCAGTAGAACAGAGTATAATAAGGGAGAAAAAGAGTGAGTAAGTATATTGCTGCAGTGTTGGACAATGGAACTCGTTGCATAAAGGTGGAAAATTGGAGGTAGGAGATAGAGAGCGAGATATGTACGTCACATCGAGGATAGGGTAGTGAGAGGGGTACTGTGGAAGGACCAGGTGATGAGCTTAGGACCGCCCAGGTGGTCAGGGGCGGGATAAGATAAGTTCAGTGGAGTGGGTGTGTGGCTCTAAAAGAAGATTACAAGAGACGCAGTTTTGATGATGCGAGGCCAGAGACAGATGGCGCTGTAATTGGAGTCTCGCTCTCATTATAGGTTCGTTTTGTTGAAAAAGGGGTTGTTGACAGGCAGACAAGGAAGGGATGATGAGGGACAGAGGAAGAATTGTAGGTGCACAAGATGTTCTTAGGAAAGAAGGGAGGTGTAAGGATTTGTTCGCTGTTTGTATGAAATGTGGCCAGTGACAAACACGAGAAGGGCTTTGTGAATTCCTGTGAGTCGTGTGGGGAAGTTAGGATGCTAGAACGCAAAGAACTGTAGAGTAGAATGTGTGATACGACGTAAAACTTTAATAGTGGTAAGCATCATAAAATGCGGTTGATGGAACCCGGGTGCTTAAGGCCAAAAAGGGGCCCAATAGAAAGATAGTTGAAAAAGGGGTGACGATAGGACTTTATGTGAAAGATTTGTTTAACAGGATTGGTTAGACAATACAGGAGCACAGCTTGCTCATGCAGATATAATTTAGGATTGTAAATTTCAGGAAGAGTTAAGTTGACAATAGTTTTGAGTGAATAGATAATAAAGTATCGATAGAGACATAAATAGGCGCACAAAAGTAATAGTTCGACAGAGATGAGGGGAGAGAAGTTTGGGCTCTGGGGCCGAGAGAGAGGCGGAGGAAGACGTATAAAATGAGGGAAAGGATGGGAGAGAGGACGTTGCAAGAAAAGATAAGGCGGAGCGACCAATATGCTGTCTCCAAATTTTAATTAGATTTCTAAGATTATTAAAGAGTTTCTGCGAAGAGAGTACGCAGATGGGGGCCTCTACCAGATGTATATTAAGTGGTGTGCTATTTTGAACGTTGAGGCTCCTGAAACAGTTACGTGTTGTGGGCTGTGTGCTGCGGTGATAATGCGATTATGTGAGCTGGAGTGAGAATGGAGTTAGATCCGTGAAGGGTGGAAGATATAATTTGGAGCAGTGCTGCGAGTTGCGGGAAGGGTGGAGAAATACCAATAGTCGTGAAGGAAAACATATAAGTTTCATGCGCACGCGGTCTGAGTAAAAGGAAAAGAGAAATAAGGAAAAGTACGGCCAGGGAGTATGATAAAAAGGAGTTTGTTCCGAAGTAATTCTAGCAAAGGAAAAAAATTCCAAGGAAAATGTGAAACCATGAAGAAACGGCAGCCTCTAAAAAAACAGGAACCTTTAATCCTTACCTGAGCCAAAGCAGCAGGTGTCCGATTCCTCGCGTTGTTCGACATTGCGATTTTCAGTTACTGTTGACAAGATTTGAAGGGTTTGTGAGATTGATGGAGTGATGTAGACAGCTGGGGTGTGTCTTCTTATATAGTGGCTGTCGTTGAGATGAAGTGCTCCTGATTACGTAGCTCTAGTATGATTCTATGATTCGAAGTGTATATAAGTGGGTGAAGTGATTGGGGTAACCGTGATGCTCCAGGAGTGGTCTCTGGTCGTTAGGGTCACTCCGTTGTCTCTGGTTATCACTATAGTAATAAATGGATAGAAGGGGTTAATAGAGGTTGTTGTGATAGTCGAACTCGTGAGAAATCGTACTATAGACGAACGATAATAATGTCGTCCTTCTAAGGTGCAATTATCTCTTTAGTAAAATAAACCAGCTGGAGGATTTCAGTACACTTTATCTTTTTTATGAAAGTAGAGTGAACATTAGAGATCTCTGTGAGAGGAGGAGTTTAATATATCTTTTTTAGATAGGGATGTCTCGACAAACAGAAATGTGTTTGCAGATTGCTTTCTTAACACAACAGGCAATAACATAGTGAAGAACGAAAAGTGTGAAGCAGGTGTACGTATCGAGCTAGGATAATCAATAATAAGTAAAATGCATAGATAGTGACATCTCTGATAGGTTAGCGATTGAATTATAAAATTAAATCCAATAAAATTGAGAAGAAGAGAAGAGCGATTGTTTATATCAAGGTTGAAAGATGTAAAGTTTGTACTCTCTAAGAGAAAGCATATGATAGAGTGAAAAGAGTGTCCCTGTCTGTAGTTTGTAGGAAGTAGCGTCTTTGAGATATCGTAGGAGGCGAAAATGCGTGTGCAGCCAGCGCTTATACCAGTGCTACGTAAAGGTATTTACACGCACACTGGTGCCAAGGATCTTCTCATTCATATAGTAAGAGAGAAACTTAGCGTTCGTGGTAGGTGTGTTCGAGTAGTTAAGGAGGGAGATAGCTGCGGGATGTTTGGCTTTCCATCAATTTCACCTCACTTGCCGAAAGTAGTGTTTGAAGTTGCGAGGAGTTCTGGAGAGAGTATCTGTAGAGTGAGATTTTCTTTCTGATTCTTGTAATAATTGCTCGAGTGGCTCCGAACAAGGAGACGAGGACTGATGGTGCTCAATGATATTATTTCACTGGTTGCGACTTTATGTCTAAATAGTCGTTCGTCAGTGGTCGCTTCTCAGTCTCATTGTTTATGGGAGTTTTAGTGTTATAGCAGAGGAATCGAGATCATGAAGAAAGAGGTAAAAGTTACTAACGGCTACACGTTAATATTATAGGAAAAATATGGTGCACTGAAAACTACCGTGAAACATTTGATACTGTTTTGTACGTGAGATAATGATTACGTAGTCCTTATTAGTGTAGCGATATGAATATGCGCTCGGTAAAGTTTGTGAATAGTTATTTGGTGAGGAGTTTGATAAGAGAATGTGCCGGTAATCAATAGGGGTCTTTAAATTAAATCCTAGGTAATGAGTTAAAGTGTTAGTGTTTGAGGGAGAGGAAAGTGAGGAGGTGAGTGAAGGTGTTAGAGGTATATTTGCGAGTGTGGAGTATATATATATATATAAGGTGAGTGATATATTGATAGTTCTGGAAGGAATTAAAGTTTCAGCTGACTTAACATTTAAATGGATATTAGTATATAAATATATAGGTATAAGAGGGGTGAGAGGGTAATTGAAGGATGGATGATAGAACATATGAAGTAGGATAAGAATGAGTAAAGCGTGATAGTTAGGTCTAGAGAGAAAGTATGATAAGGGGTATATACAGGTATTTATCACTAGAAGTTAATAGATAGTATGTATTGTATATAAATTTATGTGTAGTTGTACAAGCGGTGTTGTTGGGTGTGAAACGTAGGGTATATATATTAGTTATATATTTAGAATGCCAAGTTATATAGTATATAAATATTCCCTAGGAAAGATATAAGTATGGATATAGTATTTTGATAAGTATGGAATAGGGTATTATATTGGAGCAGCGGTTGTATATATTAATATATATGTGAGTTATAATTATATAATATATGTAAAGGTGATAGTAGGATTTAAGTAAATATGTGGTTGAGTGATGATTATGGAGAATATGTGTGTACAGTTTAGAGACGTGTGGTGTAGAACTGCGCGGTTTATCGTGTGGAAGAGCGGAGAAAGGGTATGTGTAAGGTGGTGAATAGAAGTTGCACCTCTGGTGAGGAATGAGAGAAACTACGAAACTATGTAGGTGAGAGTGGTAGTTAGTGATGTCTAGTTATATTTGTGAAGTAGTTCGGATATTAGGTAAGATGTTTTTTTATAAAATATTTTCTAGAATAAATGAACAATGTTAGTAAATAAGATTAACAAAGGAGGGGGGAGTCCTATAAGTATATAAGGAAGTGGATGAGATTATGGTATATGGTAAGTATGACTGATTAGATGTAATGTGAATGGTGGATAATATGATGATTGAGGTTATGATAGATGGATTATTATTATTTATGTGAGGTGGATTTATGGTGAGTTGAATTTTGATAGTTATTAGTTAGTTGAGTGGAAGGAATTGGATGGATTATGTTAGTGTAGTGCGGAAGTATTTATAGTGGGAGTGGATGTGTAGGTGGTGGATGTATTTTACCGTTTCTACTCATTCGCAATACTTGTGGCTCTTTATTTGCTCCTAAGTTGCGTGGTGTGAATATGGTGTCAGTGATCATAATAAAAATTAAATTAATAATATAATTTAATTGGGTATATATTTTATTTAAAAATAAACCCTAACACACTGGATCCCGCGAAGCGTAGTATACTATGTAAAGCGAGGCATCCACTCCCCTTAGCGGGGGACGTGGGTAGGTATAGATATAGAGGGGGGGGCCAAGGCCCCACCCGGATCAAAAAATGAAATATATAAAAAATATTAGAAATATCAATTTATTATTACCATGGCGTCTCTATAATTTTGCGAACAATTCGTCGAAATTTAAACGAAAAATAAATTGTTATCAAGTTTACTATCAATTTAATAAGCCTACATCAGTTTGAGCTCAGCTAAATAAAAATATATATATCAATTATATTCTTTTTTCTTTTTGTTTACTTATTTAATTAAATTAACTATATTTGAAAATTTCTCATTTTCTTAAATATTATATATTTAACCTCATAATCATTTGAAAATGTATACGTTACATTTTATTTATTAAATTTTACTAGTGTTCCTGAGCTCATCACATTATTAATAATGACTCTATAATATAGTATTATAATTTAACAATATCATACTTTTGTTTTTATTTCAATAATTATAAAATATATATTATTTTATATTACTTAATTTATATTATATAATATATAATTATATATTAATAATATTATATATTATTATATTATATATATATATATTATTATATATATATGATATATATATATATATATATATATATATTATCATATATTAATATATATATATTATATATATATATAGAATATATTATATGTAATATATATTTAATATATATTATATTTATAATATGTAATATATATATTAATATTATATATTTATTATATGATTACATATATATATATAGTGTGTATATATATATATAAATATATTTATATACAGAGCTGGGGCGCTGACTATTATTAATTTTTCTAGAGTGTCCGTCTAATCGGCTTATATCTGTCATATGCACCTTATACATAGTGCTAGTCTAGTCGTAGCTATATCTACTGACTGCTTAATTTTATTGATAACCTTTTCAGTGCGGCATTCTATTATATATATAATTTTCTTCATCTATGTCGGTCTATATTCAGGCTATATCCTACTCAGGCTATAGATTCACGTGTATATTATAAATTTGATCAAAGTAAATAACTTTATATTACTGAGCTCATAATAGATATTAACGAAAGCATGCCTATTTACATTTTAAATCTACTTTATTATATAAGATAGTAAAACAGATTTAATTTATAATTATTTTATTTTATTTATATAGGTATATATTAATTACATTACTATTAAATAATAAGTTTATAATAAAGTATATACTTTCATTTAGCTATTAGGTTTGACCTCCAATTACCTCCTTACTATGTCCGCCTGGCTTATAAATTACACTTCCTGGAGGGATGAGTCTATATATATTTTATCTCTATTGTAATATATATATATTATGTGATAAAAGAAGGTCCTCAAATACCTTTCCTCTCTCTATCAGGACTAGATTCTTAGGTCACATATGAGGATATGTTACTACATCACTATATAACTCAAGTATCGCCTGTATGAAATCATACACTCGTCCACAGCTGTATATTGAACTAGGAATTAGGTACGTTTATTATATTTGGGTAATAAATAGATCTTATTTCTCCAATATTCAATCCCTATGCGTAATGTTTGGTGAAGAACAGGAACTATTCTCTGAGAAATCTTCTTAGATATGAGGCATCCCACCTCCTCCATGGACTTTCGTTTGACGATTTCCACATGCCTGTTCCTGGCTTGCTCTGTGTGTGTTTTTATAATTTTTTTTTACGTAACCCTTTTTATACTTATGAAACAATTTTTACTGAATAGGGAGTGATGTCAGTTTTATAGTTTACTGATTAGTGGGTGCTTTATACTATATGTTGGATTCTTTGAGCCTAAAGTACTGACTCGCTGCTTGCTCATGTTTCTCTCATAAGTGGGGTTTGATGCGTGAAGTCCTCATCTATCTGTATATATAGTATATTATACCATAATACTATTGAGTTATCCTGTCCACGATTATACCTCCACTATGTCAGGTTGCTCTCATAATTGACTTTCTAGGCGCCTTAAGCAGTGAATAAGGGATGAGGTGTACAAGGCAGTTGAGCTATAAGGATAAGATAATCTACCTATTCTGACCCTAGTATTATGTACGTGAGTGATATACCAAACCTTCATTTTCATAGCCACTGAGGAGGGCTATTGTAAACTTAGTGGCCTTGTTGACCATACACATAGATTGAATAAGATGTATTTATTACACTGTCTGTTATCCTTCAAAGGGCGTTGGTATCATTTCATCAAACCTAATAATGTAGTATTATTATATAGGTAGTATATAGAGTATATTATATAGTAGGTGCCCATATGTATGCCCTTTTCTCCCTCTGAAGCATATCAAGACACTGCGCCACAGGCTACATGCTTCAGCCATTGCTGCTATACTAAATATAAAGAGTGAAATTAATATATAATTAGCTTATTAAGTTTACGTATATAAGCATAATAATGATTATATAATTAAAAAATACGGGGAGCAACTAGAGAGCGATATATATTATATATATAGTATATTATTCATGTATTGGATTAGGGCGAATAGATCAAGAAGTGAGGGTTGTATCAGAATATGTGTACTAAATAACCTGAGGTAGGCGGTTCTGGCAGTTATGGAGATTAGGTAATAAGTAGTAAGGAACGATGATTATATCATGGTAAGCGTGTCTTGCGTATATCATGGTTAATGAGAAAAGATCTGCCAAATTTTGTAGAGGTGAATTTTGTTAAGATGTGTTATTATATTGGGAACATGTGGGAGAAGGTGGAGAACTATAACGCATATATTGTAGTTATAAAGAAATAGTGTGTATACTATATAATAAGAGCAACTAGTATGTTAGAGAAGATGTTTAATGCCTGCGGTATAATGACCGTGGGAAAAAAAGGTAGGATATATTCAGTAGAGATGGTTTACGTAAGTATTGCGTATTATGAGTGTATTGTGGAGCAAGTGCAATAATGAATGTGCGTATGGTTACATATAGGTACAGAAACAGGGATTATATGAAGTAGTATAGTAGTTGATGGTTTGTATAGTAGGATGATTTATAATTATTAAAATTTAAATAATATTAAAATATTTTATATTATAATTTAATATATAAATAAAAAATATTTTATAAATTATAAGTAATATAACACAATGCTACTTTAAATATTTTTATATTATTAACCTCGACGTCTTACCCTCTGTGCATAAGAGGGGAATACTCCATACTTGAGGGAGTATACTGCTTGAATGTAAGGATTAGGTTTGATCTATATTATATGGCATTCACATTTGTTTTCGACCCTTAAAACTCCAGAAGGACCATCACACTTATCATATATATAGGTAGGTTCTCCATAATCTAGCTGAATATAAATATAATACAATGACAAAATTAACATAAAATCTTATATATGATCTTGTTCATATAATTATTGCAAAAATTTACTTTCATTACGCTATAAATTTATACTTTTTTATTTAATTTAATATATACTAAGTAACTTTAACTTACTACTACCTTGGTCTAACACAGGAGTCTGTCAGTTTTCTTATATTTGAGCCGACAATACTGAATTACTGATAGTGATTGGCCTATAGGGCCCTGTTTTCTGAAGGTTATTCCACAGAGGCCTGGATTGAGCTATGGTCCTTACCTCTAACTTGAGTGTTAACCCTTTACCTGTGCCCGGTATATCATTCAACTGTTGTCGCCAACAGATTAATTATGACAAATATATCGTGGTGTCATCTGAAAAACAAATAAGATTTAAGATATATATTTTTTCTAATAGAAATAATTTTATTATCACTAAGTATATATATATATATATATATAATTATATGTTATAAGTGACTCATGGTTATACGTATGATACATATATTAGTAGTGACATCATTGATATTAATACTTATTAACGTCATGGAATATTATTCAAATATTATTAGTGCATTTTAGCACTAGTTTTTCGTGCGTTTACTATAAGTACTCACTGCAGCTAAGTACTAGTGATATGGTTTGAGCGCAGACTTGTATGTATAACGTGAGAGTTTATGCATCCGTATCTCTACATGCCTACTTCAGGAGCTATAGCTCCTTGCTGAAGAAATTACCACATATCTCCATATATAATAAGTCAGGATAATCAGGGTCCATAGGAAGGTTCTCCTGGTCCTAGGTAGTATAATATCTCTCTACTTGCTCTGGTT
>JABUQX010003353.1:17500-58697 GCA_015478945.1 Trachelipus rathkii | reverse complement strand
TGTAAATTATGGTTAGTATAGAACGTCATATACTTCAAAATATCGATTTTCACTTTTATATATTGTGTAGACAATAAATGCTAGAGAACATGACGGAAAAAATTACCTATGCTGGAGTAGCACTGCCTTTGAGAACTACGTTTTGGAAGAATCAATAATGTAGCGCCTTACTCTGCTGGCTTAATGCTCATTCCCAATGCCTGTAAAATAGGACATTCACAATCACAGGCAATATACAATGCCAATTTTCTGCGCAATAGTTGCAAAACTGTCTCTGTCCCTGCTCTAAATGTAATCTAAGGTTTATACCGTTTCTCTAATAGATTCCCTCAGCCGCTGATAGCATAGAACAATATGCTGATCCCAGTTTTAGAGCGTTCTTAGATCTCGTACAAGATCGTTAAGCTACCTTCCGTGTGTTTCATGAGATACTGAAAATGCATATGATGTTGCAATCGGTTCACTGTCAGGTCTTCGGTACTTGTGTCTGTGGTTCGGTAGGGTCACTCGTCTGAGTCAAGCAGTATATCATCGGGATAAGGTGTAGTAGAGGAAGATCATCTGAGAATGAGGAACTGGACGTGCATTGCCATGTGTATATAGGTTTGGATACTTGGATACAATTTTGGATTTGACAGGAACACTGCACATTTTGCTCCAAACAGAAGTAACATCTCGTTACGTGATTTCGTCGGTCACCCAAATCATAAGTATCATGCCCAGCAAAATCATACGGCACGTTTTCTTTTTAACATTCAGTTTCTCATATTCCTCTAACAGTAATTCAGCTACATTCGTGCGAGCCCAAGGACTTATTCCTGAGTCTCCTCCAACTTTAATCTCAAATTACAATTCATAGCTTTTCTAAGCTAATAGGTGGACTAGCGTGCATGGTTGCTCTGTAACGTAAAGGTCCTCCACACACATTAAGAAAAGTGGTGTAGGGTTTGCTATTTTTACTCTGACGGTGGACAGTTATATTAAGAACGTTGACGACGCAATATAATACTCTTTTGTTATAAATATTATTTTCCTTTTATAATGTGAGCGGTCATAATGACCTAAAAGAAATATAATACCTGAAAATAAAATAATTATAATACTATAATAATATATATTATATTAGGGTAATATATTATTATGTAATTTATATATAGAGGTATTATAATATTGTTTATATTATATATTCTACTATATTAGTAAAGTATATATAATTATATTTTTTTTACAGTTTGACACCACTCACGGCAGCAGCCCTATTCAAGAAGCGGGTGTAGTGCAGCGCCTCGAAGAGAGTCAAGACCAACTAGACAAAGTAAATTACGCAGATGAGCACAAGCGCAGGCTTTGTTAAAGTGAGGGGAATTAAATTCAGCAGGAAACACAGAAGATGGAAGAGAATTTCACAGAACAGATGTGGCCAGGAAAGAAGGATAAGCAAACCGCTCGAAGCTGCCTGCGATGTTACCTAACATCATCACAAGATCATGTGTACAGACACAGCAACCCCTAGTTCTCAGCGAGAGGCGACGTATCAAGGTGAGGTACGACGAGTGATAAGCTCCCTTGAGACACCTTGCCGCTGCGGTAATCTATATGAAAGAGAGATAAAGCACCACATGTGCGCCGTCAAAGATAGAGAGTCAAGGAGAAACTGGGAAGTACGAGAACTAGCTATAAAGTGACCTTTTGGCTTTTGACTCGACCCTATCCAAAAGTCCGGGGTGAAACCAGACCCCCCAGATATGAGAGAGCAGTACTCCATACAAGGCGGATGGGACCTTGTATAGCTGGAGCAACTGAGAAGAGAAAAAAGTCTTGCAGTCTGGGTGAAACTCCCAGTTCTTTGAGGCCGCCCTAGGAACTACCGTTGTGAATTGAGGTTTCCAAGACATTTTTTTGTTTAGTTAAGGGCAAGGATGTTTATATTGTCAACAGCAGGAGAGACGAGAGAACCGACGAAAGAGATACGGATAATGTAGAAGGTGTCTTAGACGAGGGAGTTTGTTTAAATTGGTTTTTAAGACAAATAGGAATTTCACTAAGGTTCAGACGACCCCACCCGGAAATTCCTATCAGATCAGCGAGAATAGAATGCGAAATATTAAGACGAGCAGGCAATTCTAAAGTGAAAGAATATTCTATTAAGGTGTGGAAGCGTATGAGTTGGTAAGAATGGAAGGGTCGAGTCATGCATATTGAATGTGAGAGGAGTTATGATGTGCCATGAAATATCATTAATCGACGAATCAAGGAATATAAGTAGGAGTATAAGATCAGAACCCTGAGGAACACCACTATTCGTAGACTTAAAGGAGAAAAAGAAGTCGCCTCATCATCAACAGCCGATATGAGCGATTTGAAGAAGCCTAGACAAAGATTAAGGCAAAAGAGAAGGAGGTGACCCACAAGGGAGGGGAGCTGGAGAGCAGTAGCGTGGCCATAGCCGGGTCAAAGTGCTGTTGGATATGTCAAGGCGCACACGTGAACGAAGTCTCCAGTTTCTAAGGGGGGAAAAAGCCATTAAAGTCAGTAAGAGTAGCGAAAGTATAGTCGGCCAAGTTAGACTCGAGCGACGAAAGCCCGTAACTGGCGAATCGGTAAAGAAGTGAATGAGATTCCAGATGAATCTAAGAAATGAGAGTTAGAAAGAGGTTTCAAAGATATTGAAGATAAATAGCAAGTAATGGGAGCTAATAGGGGCGATAAGTTAGAAGGATCAGAGAATGGCTTCCTTTTTTCGGAATACAAGTTTGGACACGTGCGTGCTTCCCAACACTGAAGGGAAAGTGCTAGTATGAGCACATAGAGAATATAGTTAAACGAGGGGCGGGGATAGCACGGAAACACACACTACGCCTTCAAACTCGGGAGGAATGCCATCAGGGCCGACCGGCGCTTTTCCTTAAGTACGTAGATTTCCAGGAGCCCATGGCACCCCGATCGACAATGTATCGACAGGCAAAGGCAGAGGACACCTTGGAGTGAGAAGGAGAAGGATGAGGAATGCCAGAATTCGTCCAGGGTTTAGTTAGAGGAAAATAGGCAGGCCGAAGAGACTTGGCCTTTTCAGTTGGGAATTAGCATCAGAAAACATCAGAGCGTAATATAGAGGAAGGAAAAGAACAGATTTAACAGAAGTTTTTTAGAGATGTTTTTGGCAAGAGGCCAAGAAGATTTGTCAGTAGTAGGGAACCAAGGAGGTTAGCGCAACTTGCGTCGATGAAACCCGGCTTTGCCTCGTCGAAGAGTGATCGCGCCTGCATGCGGATGTTGCTACAAGAAGTGAAAATTAGCAAGAGTGATAGGAGAAGCGAGGATTTTTCCACCCCGATATCGCACTGTCTCTAGCCTGGATGTCCAGAGAACAAGTAGATCGGACCATGAATTATGAGGAGAGAATATATTTAATCGAGAGAAGGAATCATACGCGCGTAATCTCATCAACGATACAGCTCCCACCTTATGGAATGAGTTGAAGCGTCAACCAGACGAGACAAGAAGTCATTCCGAATTAATAGTTAGCGTAGAATAAAGCAAACGCAGAGCCACAGCCAAATCGGGCTCGATCAAAAAGCGCCCAAGAGAAAACACGCGTAAGTGACTTTATGGAGGCTGTTGGTATGAGAAAGATGATTAAAATTAGAACGAGATATAGGTTGTGGTCAGATTTAACCAATGGGAGCGAAGGTGGTGTATTATAGAGAGAAGGACTAGATAGTGGTGAAACATAGGGTCAAGTGTGTTCAAGAATTGGGTTGGACGATCCGGAATTGTGTGTGGTATATATATAGGTCTATATATATATGTATTAATATTATATATATGTATATATATATATATATTATATATGAGTATATATAATATATAATATATATATATAATATTTATATTTATTATATATATAATTATATTACTTATATTCTAGTATATATATATTATATATTTTATCAAAAATATGTATTTATAGTATATATATGATATATATATATAGTACTTATATATATTATTTATATATTATATAAGTAGAGTGTAGATAGTAGTAATATCATATATATATAATATAAGTATATATATATATTTATATTATATTAACAACTATGACTTGTGTCATCAATTAACAACACTAGTACACCCTGACAATACCACAACCATACTGAACAAATTCCAAAAGCACGTGGCAAGGGAAACATTTCTGCTAACTGAAAAAATGGGAAAATGGTGTAGTTGGTCCAATTCACCACCAATTCCAAACCAATTGATATGTGCGTAGACAGTAAAAATAAGCATAGATCTGTTCTTTTCACGCAAGAATATACAAGAAACATATATTATCGTGTGAAACATTTATTTAATAGAGAGGTTGTTCTCTGTATTAATTGAATCTAAAACTATATTGCTTAAGCGCTTAAACGAAAAAACGCTAAAAAGTATCGGCCAAGTATCGTCCATATTCAACCAATATCCGATAAACAACTACCAAAAAATGGCGGATTATCTTCGGTGCCGATGAACCGATACGTATCGGTACTTCCATTAATTATAGTATATTATATATACTATTATATATATATATATATATTTATATGATATAATAATATATATATATATATATAATATATAGTAATATATTATATTTTTACTTCAGTATATATAATATATAGGTATAGGATATATATATATACTATATGTATTGTATATATATATATATGATATATACTATATATTATTAGTATATATATATTATAATATATATATAATAGTATATATATTATAATAATATGATATACTAATTTAGTAATATATCACACTATTATATATATATTATAAGGATATATATATTATCGATATATATATATATCATACATATATATAATATAGTCTGATAGTAAGTCAACTGTAAATCATAGATACTGTATAGTATATATATATAATATATATATTAATTATATAATATATATGATTATAGTTATATATATAATAATATAATAATATTATATATTAATTAATATAATTTATTAATATTAATATATTAATATTAATTATATTAATATAATTATATATATATTAATTATTATATTTAAGTATCATATAAATATATATATGTATAGTATAAATATATATATATATATATATATATTATATATTATAATATTTCACCATAACAAGAAGAGATTTGTCTTTTTTACATTTTTTTATTTTTTGAGAATTATATTATAGATTTGTACTGGGAAGGCATGGGTGATGCGGTGTGAGCTGCGTAGATGGCGGACGCCATACTATAGCGGTCAGCGCTCCTATTTTTTATGTCTCTTGCAAGATAGACTTCACAAATGAGCGTATAATTGACCAAAAATTGCTTTTGGTGTGAAGCTCAGAATTCTTTTTACTTTTTGTTAAATTTTTTATTAGAAATTTGTATTGTACGAACTTATTTCGAATTGTGTTTAGATTATTAATTATTTCTTAGATTAGATTGTGTCAAATAATAAAATGAGATAATATATACGTTATATTATTATATTAATGATGAAATAGTATCGCTATCTCTAGCGGAACACTCAAACACTAACCTATAACTACCATAATACATATAATACCTAGGGCACTAAGTGACACCTTATATAGTCACCTAGCATTCGAGTGAGCAAACTGAGCATCCGGAGATTCATCTGAAATTTTATTGACTAGTGCATCAGACATATATATACCTATTATTATTATGAGCCCACCGCCCCACAACCATAATAGTTAGGGAGCGTGAGTCCAACACACACACCCGCACCACATCTGGAGCAATATTATACCCGTGGATGCTAGTACTATGACTCATAATATAACTCATTATATCTGAAATTTAATAATGAAAAATTATTATAACTTATTAAAATAGATTCAATAGATTAACTTAAGATATTAGATGCCATGGAGTAGAATAGAGTGAGTACGGCATCCATAGTATGGACCTACCGGTGTACTAGCGAGAGAGGAACACATGAGCATTGCGTAGTATATTTAGAAAATCATGACGTATTAGAAAGCATATTTGAACGCTTAGCGAGGTTGAATATCCAACAGATTCATAGAATGTGAAAATAAGAACAAAAACAATACGTGCCGAAAAAGCGTGAGACACTACGTTACTAGCGAAATAAGAGAAATCTAATTTACAATTAATAGAATCCTTGGAATCCAGCGCGTAATTAGCTGCACGTTAATCCTACCTATACAGTTTCTGTCATGAGCCTCGTTTCATAGTGATTCCATTTATCAAATGAAACAGACACCTGCACACAGCCAGGTAGACCGGCATTGAATACCAGAGAGTCCGGGGTCTCTTATCGGCCTTCTAGGTGGACGGGATCGACGGGGGAACCTTCGTCTCCCCTCTGTCCCCATACGGTTCGAGCCCCCTAATGGAAATTGTTTCCTTGAGAAACTAAACATCACAATTGGCTAATTTATTGCGGGGCATCCGATTAGCCGATGGGGACACGCAACAGGGGCGCACGAGACTCACACAAAACGCACTCCTTAGTATCTATATGAGGGATTTATTGACTTTATACTGCACACATTGTTCAACCAGTATGCTCCTCCAATTAACTATTAATTCCTACGAGTAAGTGTACGTACTCCTCTCATTCACAGACATCTTATTATTCACACATCATCATGAGCGAGGTCAATCACAGAGAGAACCACTTTATGACGTTGATACATACCAACAATATCGATATTTAATTTGAACTATGACGACTAGGTGATAATATAACACAATTATTAATCGAGAATAGACTAGACTTATACCTCCTGGCCCTTTTCTGGAATTAAGCCCTTAAACACATAAAAAATATAATTAAACTGGATAAAGTTTATTTTTCAATGAATAAATTTCATATAAAATTCAATAACATAAGATTTATATATTATTATATTGTTATAGTACAAAAAGAATGTAATGATATTTTAGTAATGGTCTAATGCGATAGGGTTATAAATAGGTAATATAGTATATAAATATACATTTTAAAATGATTTTAATAAAACCCACACTCAACTGGCGCTCTCCGCAACTAATGGTCCGATTACTTGAAAAAGGCTTTAAAGGATGATAAAAGAAAACTTTAAATAAAATAACAGTATTATTTCATTGATATATTTTTAAATTAACATAATAATAAACTATTTAATAACAAACTAAGCAGGGCTGTTTGCGACATAGATATAAATTAATGTGTTATAGTTGATGTATTATATAGAAAATATTAAAAATTAATTGTATATGAACATTATATAATAAAGTACCATACCAAGACCCTGTCTAGCCTAATAAAATAACACCATATTAATATTTTCTCTGGACTGTTTGAATAAGTATTTAAGGTATTTAGTTATTTAAAAATCCGAAGACTAATTACGCAGACCAGAGCAACTAAAACAAAAGTGCAGAAAATATATAGAAAGTAAAAAATTTCAAAAGCTGATGGAGAGAGTATACTTCCTGTCATACACAATTAACTGAGAAATAATCAGTTAGAGATTTATATGAAGATTTTTTTTTAACCCATACTAGAACATGAAAAATAGTGACTTAGAGTCATTTTATTAAAACGAATATATAATAACACGTGAAAAGACGAAAGATTGAATTAAGATATATACAGTGATTCTAGTCGTCCAGTTAAATATGGTCATATAACTTATACAGTAAGGAAAATCATAGCAGATGTTACATACCTAAAGATCTTCAGAGTTGAACCATAATATATATATTTATAAATAGAGCATACTAACTAATAATATATTATTAATACCAGTTTAGACACTTTAAATTCTAAATAACTATACTGATATTCTACACTTAGTGAAGTAACGCAATCACAGTACCTCCGTCTTATCGCTTGTAGTCTATAATGCTACCTTTCGTGATTTCAAACCAATTAGCATTCAAATCTTTTAATGTGAGAGCCTATGCCACTTAATAGGGGATGTGTTAATGGGTGTCACTTACCTAAGTTTCTTCTAATGCTATAATAGTTAGATTCTCCTAGTATATATATATCAGTTATTATATTATTATCCATATCAAGATTACCATAATGCTCTGTTATATATATATTTTGAATTGATTAGTACAAATGTTGAGTGATAATTAGTAATAAGTTTAGCCCATCTAGTATACATAGAGAGGTACTCAACTCTAAATGACAGTATCAATGCCTAATTATATATTATAGTACCTGTAATACAGTGCCTGTTATACCCTCATAATCCTGGTTATTACTTACTATTGTAATAGTATATATTAGTATATTATTATTCCATCTATCATAGCTCTCTTGAAAGCGTTTTATTTTATGTGATATAAGTATTAATATTATATATTAATATTATTATTATTAATATATATATAATATATAATAGTATATATTATACGGAATAATTAATAATTACTAAAAGGAAGTCACTTACTACATGGAGCCATTAAGTCACTTAAATCAAGATGAGGAGGTGATATACTATTCCACATTATATTATAACTGTATCCCGAAGCAGGACGGAGAGAAACATGCCAGACTATAGGAGTATGAATAGTCTCAAATTAATCCTCACCACACCCAAGATACCTAATAAGTATATTGTGAACCTGCTGAGCCCTATATTTGAGTTTGTCCTCACGACTTAGGTTTGGCGAAATGCTACTTTGATCTTGAAATCGTCACCGGAACCAGTATACAGCTAGTGAGCTTTAACCGCTACGGGCTTTTGGTTATAAACATATTGAACGAAATCATTATCACAATAATGAGCAATTAAAAGAGAAACATATTATAGCTACACAAATTACACTGATAAAGGATTAAAATTATTATATGCATTAGCTTATATGACTGGTAATATAATAGCTCTATATTAACATTACCAACTTATTCACACCATAAATCTTAGTCCTCTATCTAATGCCAGCCTATCATAGAGTTCACTTACTATCTTATTTCAATTTATTTATCCGTATCATCGATGACACCAATACGATCATTTAAGTAACATCATTATTCCTATCCTTTATATTCATACAACATGGATATTAGTAAGCGAGTGGGAGCACTTAAATCTATTATTATGTACTTAATATAATCAATGTACTATTAATTTAAAATATATAATAATAACCTAGTAAGATGCATATGTACTAATTTTTAATAACCTCAATATTAACTATATCATAATCACTATTTAAATTATATATTATAAATTATATCGCTATCACCTTATATATTATATAATATTCATGATTCGCGAATTAAATATAATTCACATCATATCACTAATATAAAACTCTATATATATTCACATACTATATTATTAGATGGTATAATCACTATGATCGTAGAGATGTCCTAAAATCTCTTATTAAAGTCACAACCTAATCATGTGATTGAGTACAGCCCTCTTATTGATTGTGCATTAAATATTCCGTATAAGAGACAGGTAGTTTTCTTGAGAAGAGGCGTTCCGATCTGAAAACAGAGACCACGAGATTACGTAACTAGTATAATCTAGACGATTCATATTTTCAATTGTTTTTTGAAATTTATGAATCTATGTGAGAGGACTAAGAGAAAGTGGCGTTTATAAGAACTAATAGCCAGCATCGTGGAGAGTTTATTTTATATTTCTTTTCATATTTCTTTAATAATTAACAAATTAAAGAGAGAAATATGGTTTCTACATAATGCACTAAATATCTGTGTCAAAGTATATATACATCAGTCAGTGCTCCACTCCTCGGGCAGAAACCTCCAACACCGCGGGAGTGGAACACTTTGTATTTCTAGATTGTTGAGGATGATAATTTTCAGTTTCAGTCTCCAAAGTCTCATTTTCTACGTGAGAAATGCGAGAGTCCTCTAGTATATAAATTGATGAGCCTTTAAAAACAAATCAAAATGATTAAAATCCTTTATAGACAAATCTAACATATTAAAATTAACAATGATAAAAAAAAGCAACTTGGTGCGAAACTTCGGTATCTTTTTATTGGAAGTTTAGACAAATCACGTCGATATTCAGGGATGCACAAGGCAGAGTTGTGCGATCTTTCGAGTATCGCGCCTTATTTCATGTTTCCTTTATAGGATAAGTGTATATATACATATTATAAATATATTATTATAGTATATAATATTATAATATATATATATATGTTGTTAATAGTATAGGTATATATATATTAGTATATATTATGTTATATATATATATACTATATATATATATACTATAATAATAATTACTAATATATAAATATTATATATATAAGTAAACGTAATAATCAATACCTTTTAGAACGGCGGAATTTTATACGAGTGCTATAAAATAATAGATCGTATCTTAAACAATTAAATTTATTTACGATCCGACTGTTTCGGGTTATTACATAAACACCCATATTTCATAGCTGAATGCATAAGATATACAAAATTAAAACAGTTAAAAATACTTAAATAATAGATAATAGAAAGTAATAATATTTTAAACATCCAGAATGTTTCGTTGTTTCATTTTTTCTGTTTCAACTGAAACATTAATCCTAGGATGCTTTGATTCAGTATGGGTAGTCCTCTAGGCCCAACTCTAAGCAACATCTTTAATTGTAAATGTAACAAGATTATTTGATAGCTTAGTGTTCCTCTCTTACATATAATTTAATTCAAAATTTTAATATCTTTTTTGTCTTTTATATCATTTCCGTCTTTTCGAATCTCCTGAGACATGTATAAGTATGTTTAAAAGAATATCTGAATTATCAAAGCATCCTATACATTAGTTTACAGTTGAAACAGAAAAAGAAAACTCACTGGCATTCTTGGATGTTAAAATATATGAGAAGATATAATAAATTTTCAAACTTCAGTATTGAGAAAACCTACGTATTCCAGATTAAAAATGCAAAATTTACACTCATTCTATTTCTTTCATGTTTAATAGTAAATTTGGATTAAATACGTTGTTTTGATAGAGGATCATCACAAAATTTCTTCATCCAAACTTAAATCTAGGCATGAACTGTTGAATATTTTAACGAAACTTTTTTTGAAAAATGATTTCCCAATTTTTAATTAAAACAAATATTTTAAAAAACTACTCATACGATGAAATTCAACTTCTCTCTCATTCAAACTATATATTTCTGCGTAATAAAAAGATGTCTTTATATGAAATTACCGGTTTTAGGAAGAATTAGTTACCAAATTAATATAGATAACTAATTTATTGAATACATCTTTCCCCCAATATTTAAAGTTTAAATTAATTTTCATAAGTGATAATAGGAAAATAGTTATTCCTGTTAAAGTATTTAAAGAAAATCTGCCGTTCATCTTGTGGTTCTTCATTGTTTATTTATAGTCAAAAAGTGTGATTAGCTGGTGATGGCTTTCTACATATGGAAAGACCATGGTAGATGTCTCTCCACACGAATTGCTGACACACTAAGGGTACTCAAGTAGAAACTGTTAGAGATCTTCTCCATCTGTCCAGCCACTAATTCGGTCTATTTTATGATTACATTCTTCAGGTTTAGACATAATTATATCGGATCAAAATTTCAGAAATTGTTAGACCATGGAAGATGCTGAAAGATTTTGGAAGTTTTGGACATCTTATATATGTTGGAACATGAAAGCCCTACCTAATATGAAAATCTACAATTCTATAGATTTAACATCCCTTTAGTGACAGTGAATTTCTTATTATTTGTGACTCTCTAACTATTTAGATTTAATTTTTTATTTGTTTTTTTTACCTTTAAAATCGCTGGACATTTTAATACTTATTTTTATGATCATTTTAACTGTTTTATTTTGTTTTATATCTATTAATCTATCTAGCTCCTTGATATCTATCTTATGTAAACACAAGCAGATAAACGGATAAATAAATTTTTAAATGTAATTTTATTCTAATTTTTGTTTAGGCATTGAGGTGATATTATATGATGATATGCAATATATATATATATATATATATACGGTATATTAGTATATATATTATATTATATACTATATATATATATATATATTATTATTATATTAGTAGTATATTATATATATATATATATATATATTAGTGTATATATACTATTAAATATTATTATCTATCTATAGAATGATATCACACAATATATGTAAAAATACTAAAATTCTTTTATTTATAATAAGTTATTGTAATATATATATATAAACATTAATATATATTAATATATGATATAAATAATATTATATATATTATATTATATAATATCATGTCCATATAGGACCTGTTTTCAACTACCATCCTCATCATCCTTTTTGAATGGCCCTCTTTTACTAATGTGAAATAATGATTTTAAGAAAGACAAAAATTTAAATAATATTAACTGAAAGATGTAAAAGAAATATTTTTTTTGTTTTTTTGTGCTTCCTGAAGGCATATGAAAATAAATAAGCTTATATATATATATATATATATATATATAGTTATTATATATATTATAATATATATAAATATATATAATATATATATATATTACTATAGTATATTATATATATAATTATATATAAATATTAATATAGATATAGCTATATATATAAGTATATATATTATATAAATATTATATAGTATATATATATATATATAAATTATATATAGTATATATATAATACTAATATATTATATATATTATATACTATTATATAATATATTACTTATATATATATATATATATATTTATATATATTAATATATTTATATATATATATAGTATAATAAAGTTAAAGTTATATATAAAATAAATATAATATAATTATAATGTAATATTATTTATTTTAGATAATATATTAATATATCTATTATATATTTATAATATATAGCTATATATGTATTAATAATTACGGTCAATTTTTTTAATCCTCAAACGTATGTAACTAGCGGACCGGTCAGCTCCTACAGTAAAACAAATATATATTTGGAATCAGCGGAAAATTCTAAGGATGGATTAATTTTGTTTTTTTTTTTTTTTATTTTTTTGGCATTATTATTCATCGAAAGTATTTTAAAAGATTATAGGTAAATTCCAGGGGGTCGAGGCAGACGGGGACAGAGGGGCGGGACGTTTCATACCCCGGAGGGAATGGTCGAGGAACCCCCGCGACCACCCAAGAAGACCAAGACGATGCAAGGAGTCGGGGTCCTCTCGCCTCCGGTGGACGACGGGGGGGAAATTCATCCCGCCCTCCGGGGATGGTCTCTGGAACCCCGATCGTTGGTATTTGGGTCGCGGGGGTTCCTCCGACCATCCCTCCGGGTTTATGAAACGTGACCGAGACCCTCTTACAATGCGGGGAATTTTTTCGATGAATAAGTCAAAAAAAAATAAAAAAAAAATAAAAAAAAAAAAAAAAAAAAAAGAAAAATAAAAAAAAGTAAATCCCATCCATGTTTTGAAGAATTTCCGGCTGATCCATAATATATACGATTTGTTTTTACTGTAGGGACCTGCGTTCTCTAGTTACAATACCTGGTGAGCTAGATTATAAAAAATTCTGACCATCATATCATATAATATAATATTATTATTTATATATATATTATAATATATATATATAGTATATATAATATATATATATATTTATATATTAAATATAAGTAATTATTATATATTATTATATTTATATATATATATGTATATTATATATATACTATATATTATATATAATAATATAATTATATATATATATATAATTTAATATATATATAATATATATATATCAACACTTATGTGGACACAAATAATAAATATTTAAACGTCGAAACAAACAAAAGATTAAAAATAAAAATTAGTTATAGATAAATCAATTGAAGCTCAAAAAATAAAAAAAAGTAAGTTCCTTTTAACTAGTCAATAAAATTTTTATCTTTTCTCGTTCACTAAAATAAAAATCATTACCCAACCATTCAATATCGGTTAACTTGCTTTTAGAGGACAAGTTCCATATATTATATATATATATATATATAGTATATTAGTGATGAGGTAATGTATATTATTATATAATATATATATATATATATATATATATATATATAAATATAGTATATCATATATATATATAGATAAATAACTCCTTGAGTGAATCTTCACTTACCATGATTAGCGATTCACTCAAGGAGTTATTTTCTATACAAATTGAACTGCGGTTAATTGCAGTATGTACATCTTATATATATATATCATAATATCATTATATAGTAATATATAATATATATATATATAATATATAATATATAATATATATTATATATTTTATATAGTATGTATATACTATATTATAATATATATATAATATATATATTATATATATAGTATTCAATATATATATTATATAGATATATATAGTATATATATTATATAATATATTATATATTTGATTTATTTTATATATATGTATATGTATTACTATTATTATTATATATATTATATATAAATATATATATAATATATGTATATATATATATATATATTTATATATATAATAAAAAAAAATTTATACTATTATTATATATATATGTAGTATATATATAGTATAATAATATATATATATAATATATATATATATGATATATTGAGTATAATATAGTTATATATATAATTATAATATATATATATATGAGTATATATAAAAATGACATATATAATATATAGTATAGTTATATATATATTATATATATATTATAATATATATATAGTATGATATATATATATATTAATATATTATATATATATATATACCACTGCCACACCCAATTTAACGACAATTATCGTAGCCTTATAAAACTTGGTACCCCTTCTTATGGCTATGCTGTTTTGGCTTGCCGAGGCTTCACACCCCTATCCCTTCCCAAGAGGGATGCTGCCCCTAAAATTTGTGACTTTGGCTGTAGCTAGTCTGGAAAAGATTGAAATAAAAGATGTCTCCTTTCTTCATATGAATTTTGTGTGGACATTTGCAACTCCTTTCTTGGTATTTGTGATACTTCATCTTTGCCAGCAATCATTGTTCTGGGGAATTTTCTATTCCATAATACTGCAGAAAAATTCTATTCGTCTTTATTTATGTCCGTGTTCACCTCCAATAAAATTTCTCACTCTGTGGGCCTGAGTTTTCTTATTTTTAGATTTTAACCATTTTGATAAGGTAAATTTTGCTGAGAGTGTTGGTGAAAAGAAAAAAAAATTAATATCTTGATCAATTTTATATAAATTTTTTTACATTTATTATAAATTTTTATAAGAATTTTTTTAATTTTTTTATAAGATTTTTATATCAGTGTTTATAAGCATTTTTTTTCTAGCGGCTCTATCCTTTCCAAAAGAAAACGGATCTCGTTTCTTGATTGCTGTTTGGATGTTGATGACGCTGACCCTTACCCTGATTTTCAAATGCAATTTAAATGCTCAACTTACTGTCAGGAGGGTAAGCATAGTTAATGGAACATTATATTATATTGAATTTAATTACTTGCATGTGAAAAGAAAGCGCTGAGGGATATATAATTATACAAATAGTTTTAAAAAATGTTGAGGTTCTTTTGTCTGATAGTAGTAATATATCAGTTAGTCGAAATTTTCTTAGCGTATATATATCTACCCAAATAAGAGCGTACGAATCGAAGATTCGTACGCGTATACATGTGTGTGTCTCACACACGCGAAACGTGTGGGAGTAACCCTTGCTTATACACACATGGGTATATTTAAGGTATCATTGCCTAAATAGAAAAATAAGTAAATAAAAATAAATAAATAACTAAATAAGTAAATAAATAAATAAAAAAATAAGTAAAATAAAAATTAAATACAATTTTTTTTTTTTTAAATTATTTAAAAAAAAATTAATTAACATTCATTATCGCAGTTCAAAGTATTGCCCTGCGCTGGCTGCACCACCAGCCAGCACCGCACCATATCGCACAGCCTAGCACCGCACAGCACAGCACCGCATCACACCTAGCAACTGCTGGAGTTTACAACATGGTACCCTGCTCAAACTTGACACCTCGTTTAGAGGTGACGTAACCTCGTCAATCACACTCAATGAACAATCAATTGTGGACCAATTTAATCCATACCAGGCCATCGTAAATCATGGGGAGTCATTTTGTATATATAAGTACGAAGAGCTTATAGACACGCATTGTCACTGTGGAGGTTTAAGGATAGATTTTTAATTTAATCAATGGACTACCTAAAATCATCCCACTCGCAAGCCTTTGTGGTGTTAAGAAAACTCAGAAGAACACATCAGAAACTCGAGGTTAATATGGATCTTCCCGTTGCGAAACTTTATAGATTAAGGTAATTTCATAATCTAAAGAGATCCATCGGCGCGGGTCGACGGTGAAAATAATAAGTTACGAACATGAATAATATCCCAAAATATTATAATAGTTATCGCTTATATTTAAATATTTTTATTATGCATTGGAGTATTAACGAATGTATCTATTTTCTTTGCGCCTTTACATATAATCCTATGAGTGGTCGTTTATAAATTCAAGGTAAATCTAATAAATCACAACTCACGAAAAGTAGTAATATCATATATATAATATTATATTATGTTATATATTTTCTAGATTTATACTATATATATATACTTATTTTATATATATGTATTATTATAAATTATATATATTAATTATATATATATATATTAAATATTATAATATTTATATATATTTATATATAACTTATATATAATTAATATTATATTATATATATATATTATCATATATATAATATTTAATTATATAATAATTAAAAATAAACTTTTAAAAAGTTAATTACTCCCCTATATTAAAAAAAATGAATGTAACTAAAAGCATTGCCAAAAGAATAAAAAGCCATAAAAATTTTAATTATTTCTATTTTACAACCCTAATACACAGTTCGCTTTTTCATTCCAGCAACCCAGGATCATGAATTTTTCTTTGTATTTAGTGAAAAATCGTATTATTGTTGACTGCGTAATTATATAAATCTGTCGAAATGGATTTTATACATCTTTATTTGTACTAATTATTACAGAAGAGCTTGTCTTACGATTACACTCTGATTTAATGTGTCTTAGTTATTTTCATTTAATCTTGTATACTTGCTTAGTTTGCTACGTCTACACGTTAAGTATTTATGGGGTAGTAATTGCTTCGTAAAATTTACCCAGATGTATATATAGGGTGTATATATAGGGACACGAAAACAACTGAATATTACGGAAGATATACAAACGTAAGAATGTTAACAACGGAGATCGGCGTGGAACCATGCAACGAGGATGATGCAAGCAGACTAAAAGTATAAAAGCTAAAAAAGAGGTGTGGTGAATGTCGCTAAAAGCCAATGGATGAAGTTTCCCAAAAAAAGCGTGTTCTGGAATAAAGGTATCACAGTTGGCACCAAGGCAAAATAGAGAAATTTCATCTAAAAGAATCCTCTAAAAAGATGCTTATACCATACTTCACAAGGAAATAGGAAGCTCTTACTGGAAGGAAGCCGCGAAAGCCCGTAAGAATGAAAATAAGCGGGAAAATCTGCAATAGAATGAATGCGAATAGAATGCGCGTGCTTTCGCTCGTAACTGGATGAAATGGATCATGAGGAGATTGCCTGGAGGGAAACACCTACGATAAACATCTGCAATAAATAATTCGGTAGTAATGAAACGAGTAACGATAGTGCCTCTCAGTGTGCACGGTCTTGATGGGTGATAACAAGATGAAATCAGGCTATTGTGGGATGAGTAATGGGATAGAGTATATGGCCTTAATCTGCAGCGGCATATAAATGGAAGATACTGGCTGAGAGACCCAAAGAATGGAGGCGAAGATGGTGATTGATTGGAATATGGAAATTGTGTAACATAGCGTTTATAGAGTTATAGTTTCCGAGGGCATTAATAGTAAATACCCTTATATAAGGGTAAGAGGGATTAGGGGGGGAACTGTAGAAACTAAAGGGAATTAGTTATATTGAGTGTTGTAGGAAGATTTATTCCCTATCTTTTTTGGCGTTGAAGATTTTGTGGATCGAAATTTTACATTGAAATAAAATGATTGAGAAAATGAGAAAAGAAAAAAAGAATACAATTGTGACTTAGCGGATATGGATTTGCAACAGCCCAACAGGCGTATGATAGGATTAATAGGGAAGCTCTATGGCAACTGTTAGTGAGCTTCTATTGGTGGTAAGACTACTGAATGGAATCAAAACTATGTACGACAACATCTAGTGCAAGGACAGTGTTAACAATAAATTCAGAGTTGAAAGGATTGTTTAACTTTAATCTAGCGGAGTGAGGCAAGCGAGATGTGTTGATGTCTAATTGGTTATTAAATTTGTATATGTAGATGGGGTGAGTAAAGAGTTAGAGGTAGGAAGTGGTAAGGAAGCGTGTTCAGAAATGATGGGGAAGGAAGAGAGTGTAGGACCTACTTAGTGTCATGCGAATGGATTAGATATTGTGTGCGCCGAATCGAAGAGGAGTCTTGAGGGATGGTAAGAGGGGTATTGATGTAAATGTAAATTCAGAGAAGGTCTAATAGGTAGTGAATGAGGGGAGTTCGCGTGTGATGTCTTTGTTCGATGGTGCAGTAACATAGAACAATGTCTGAGTTTACAGATATTAGAGACGATATGCTTCGCAATCGAAAACTGTGAACGCGATGATTGCAGACGACGCGAAGTACGGAACAGCCCCTGTGAATTGTCAGGGCAAGGCGGCTGACGCTGCAATTCATATCCTTAGTGCGAAAGTTCAAAGAGACTTGAAGTCTTTGAGGCCGCCGATACGGGTTTTGCATCAGAGGGTATGTTGTTACCTGTGTTAATGTATAGTAGCTGAACTATGATGTGGAATAACGAGGTATAGACTCTAAAGTACATTTGTTCAGATGGACATCTTAGGGCCGTGTAAGAATTAGATAAAATGCCAGTAACTGAACGCATTAGGGAACTTATGTGGTGTTCGAAGAAACATGCTGTAGAATGAGAGAAATAATCGAGACGCTACATTGAGTGATGACGTTTGTTTATATGGCAAAGATTGGATGAGTCGTCGGTGGTTAAGCGGATGTAGTGGGTGAATGCCTGTTGGGGAATACGACCTGTCTGGGATACGACTCGCACAGGCAAAAACTGGCACTTGAGTCACCATAAAGGGAATGCCTGAACAGGAGAGTAATGTAAGTTGACGCAGAGTCGAGAGAAAGGTGCATAATAGGAGTGAAGGCGAGGTCGGCTTTCACGACCTGTGAGCGGTGTAGTGGTTAGGTGAGCGTCGTGGTGCCCAGGGGATGCAACCTCACATTTCGAGGATACAACAGTGAACGGCTGTTCTCAGCACGGATGTTGCAATTGATGATTAAAGAAATTTTCTTGTTTACATTCTTAATAGCAGTCAGTTCAAAGTCCCTTGTATGTACAGCATTAGGTATATAAACTTATTAGTTATATGCAGCAGAATGATAACCTTTTTTTTTTGTTCTTGCAATTGAAACTTATATTTTATTTAATATTTTTTTTCTTATATTTTATTTAAAAAAATTCTTTAAAGAAATTTACTGGCGTATACCCTTAATTGAGGATTTCTCTAGAGATATTTTCTCTTAAAGAATCGAATTTTGGACCCTTGATAGTTGATACACTAGTACGATTCGTTAACCCATACGCTATGTTGCATTTTCTCTTTTTATAATTTTCTGATTTTTCAGGGACAAAATTTTCGGTTCGTTGTATTAAAAAAAATTATTCGTATTCTTCATTTCTAGAAAAAAATTATTTCTGCTATTTTGAAATTGTTATTTGTTTCTGAAATTATATTGCTTGCCATTGGGGTGAGTGACAGACCTGAAATGATTTCGTTAGGAAGAATAGATTCTGAAGCAATTATTATTATTATTATTATTATTATTATTATTATTATTATTATTATTATTATTATTATTATTATTATTATTATTATTATTATTATTATTATTAATTATTATTATTATTATTATTATTATTACTATTATTAATTATCAATTTTATTAAAAAAATTTTTAGCTCAAATATATTGAAAACTGATTCGAAGTTAATTGCCATTTATTGCTTATTATTATTCATGAGTAAATCTTTAAGAGTCTCGTTTGGCGTTATGTATTATATTTATAGTTATAGAATATATAGAATACATCATAGAAAAATTACCTGGGTATATTCAAAATGAAATTTATGTTAGATGAGTTGATGACGAGCACCGTAAAATGATAGATAAATAATATATAATAGATGAATTTAGATATAAATATTTGTTATAGTATATTAATTTAGTCACGTTTTAAAGGTTACGTCCTAGAAGGTCATTATATTAGGTTTAGTCCTTTAATAAATGCTCATAAAGATAAATATAAAAATGAAATAGAATTACGCTTCCTCTCTTTTTCTACGTTTTATCCCAATCCAACCCTCCTTGTATGAACTTCTTTCAGTTTTACTCCTAAGGTCTGATTTTTCCAACACACCTCCAAACTTTACCTATATCGATAGTCACCTATCCTCTATACTCGCACTGTGACTCACAAATAGCTACCTATTATACATTATACACAATGGATACAACTTCTAAATTATATTTAAACCAAGAATTACTACATTACCAAGATTGACTCGGGTATCTGGCAAGCAACAAAAACATTTTCAGGAACACGATATTAGCAAAGAGTATTGGTGTCCTACCACATTACTATAATTGCTCCATCAATTATTGTTATGTATTATTATTAAATATTATAGTTTATTATCATATTATTATTCATTATTATTATTATTATTAATTATTATTATTATTATTATTACATCATTGACATTATTAAGATTTATTCAGTATTCATTTAGTATTCCACGACCTCAATACGAAACTAACACTTTTTAACCTCGAACAAACATATTTTACAAACCTTTCTATGACACGTAATAGATTGCCATTTTCAAATGTGTAATTGAAAAGATTGTGAATTTGGCAAGATTCATTTTTGTGTTGTAAAACTATGTATTAAGCCGTATCTCGTTTTACCTCGCTACTTTAAAGTACTCAAATCATCGAATTTAAATGTAGATTGTGTCCGTCAGGCAACGGAATAGAATCGGCCGTAACAGTGTTTTTGTCCACTTGTCACAGGATTTTTTCCTAATAACTTTCAAAATTGATCTAAGCATCCGCTCCTAAGTGTAGCTACGAACAAATAGAGATCTGATATTAGTTGTTTTATGTCATAATGAAGATAAACAAAGGGTGGACTATTAATGCAATTATCAGATATATCTAAAATTTATTTTTTGTCTTTATATAGCTAATATACTGATATTTTTTTTTGATAGGTCGGAAACAGATATTTGGCTCAGTTGAAGGATGATCATGACAACCTCAAGTTCGTTCAAGATATTTTGGTTAAGGAAGAGGAGTTTGACAGACTTGTTAAATCTTTTGTTTGATGCAATTTCTTACCATTTGATCATTCCTTTGTTAGTTAATTCCAAAGATACAATTTTTAAAGTATAATTATATATCTGGAGTTTATATGTTTAAAGTATTTTTTAACTATTTATTACTACTTTCTCCTAAAGAAATTTGTATACAAAATTAAATTGTTTTTTAGTTAATTGTATTTAAATTTTTCATTTTGATGAAAAACTAATGCAGGCAAGACAAAGTTTCAGAGGAAATAGCCTCTTCAAGGGACCTGATTACGCACGGGAGGGGAGGGCGTTCGGATGAGCTACTACGCTACTACCCCCCCCCCCCAAGAAAAAAAAAATTCAAAATTTTAATAAAATATTCAAATGTAAGCGCGATGTAAAAATAGTATAAAGAAAAATCAATGCTCTGGGAAATTCGGCTCCACCTCGCACCTCCCCCGAAAATGTCCTACATACGCTGGTGAAGCCCCGGCCAATAATATTTTGAATGATCAGCAAGATTTTTTTTTTTTTATTTTAAAAGGAAGTTATTGTGTTAAGAAAAGAAGTTTAAATGTCTCTGCTTATATTTTAGTTAGAGAGAGAGAGAAAAAAAAACGAGTTGCTCTTGAAAGATGTTTAATTAACTGATTTAGGACTGGAATTAAAAGTCGAAGAAATTATTAAACTTTTGGGGTATATAGTAGGAGTACGCCACAATGAAAAATTTATTTTAGTTATTGGAAAATTAAAAAGATGTTTGTAAAAAATAGAGGAAGTATTAAAAATTTCACGAAAGTGTGAAAGAAACTAATTATTGTAAAGGTAATTTTCGTGTTAGGTGTAGTCAACCGTTTACAAATAATTAAACGTGGCAAGGGGGAGAAATATAAAGCCGTTGGAAAGAATTTTTGGGCGATTGTAAAACATTATTATTATTTCTTTATAATAAGAAATTTGAGTTAAATCATTCTTTATAAGAAAATGAAAATGTGTTTTAAATATGAGTCTACTTGTTTACCGTGACAGATAAGAGATTGCCAGGCTACTGAAGCTGATAAGAGTTGATTGTTAATTACAGACTAAATGAAACTGTTACTGTCTTTGGATGCCTTGTATGTATTGACAATGCCTTTTTAAAAAAAAAATTAACATCGACCAACTTTGTCGCGCCTTTCAATATCATCCGAGCTAAAATGAGAGGAAGAATTCGCTATAGACAGTTCTACTGGTGCCATGCATTTCGCCCTATAATATACCTCAATGCCTGAAATTACGCGTTCCTCGAATCCAGTTTTTAAAATTCGGGGGTTAGGGCGTAATCAAATCTTGAATGTTTCAAGAGGGTAAAATATGCAATTTTGTGAGAAATATCCATTTATAAACTTATCCTTATTTGCATTTTCTTAATGTTTATAAATAAATAAAAAATTTAAAAATGTAATAGTAAACTGCTATTTGAAGACTGTATCATGCAGCATTAAATAAATGGTAGGCATGCATTTCCTTTAATTTTAAGAAGAAAAAATATTTTGTTTTATATAAATATATATAAATATATTTTCCCATAAATATATTTCATCAAATATAACAAGCGATATTTAATATTCATTTTTAGTGATACAATCAAATAAGTTACTATCAATAGAATAAGGAGAGAACTCATCAATTCAACAGGCAGAATGAAATTGGTAAGAGCGAAAGTAAGGAGAAGGGCCTTTTAAACATTTTCAAATTTTTGATAAGTTTGAAACCGTGTCTAAACCCTGCTTTATCGATTTAAATCAAACTTCGTCTATATGTTTTTGAGTTTTAATCAAAATCACTTCTTTTTTTTACGAGAAAGCCGAAACTTGAACCAAAATATAGGTATTGTAATTCAGTCTTCAAACATTGCTAGTATTTCAGACTGGCGGTTCGTGTGTAGGAACTGCAACACTCCCTATTTTCGTTTGATATTATCGATAACATTCAATTTAATGAGTTTATATTTTTTCTTTAATTCTTTCTTTATCCTTGTACATTATATAATCCTTAAGTTTAATGTGAGTAGCCATGAAAAAAATTAGTTCATGAAAAAATTACAAAAATCATCGTATGGAATTGTGCGCTTCACAATTCCAGGACGCGATGTTTGGCTGTTGTTCGCATGTGCACATGTCCGAAATAAGAAGCTGCACGGTAGCTAACAAAAGCACTGTCGTTCACGCAGTGCCGATCCTATTCAAGTGTAAGGTAAGCGTTTCTTTTTTCGCGAAGTGGTTAGTGCTTAAAAACTGCTGTACCATTAACACACACAACACCACACACACACAACCACACCAACTACGTTAATACTAATATACTACTCATCAATACGACGCTCAACTATACGTCATATACATTAATACGTATATTACATATAGCTACTATATATATTACTCAGTACAATATACATGATATATACATATTTATCTAATAAACTACCCTAATACTAATATATATACTATAGCCGTATCAATACCACATATAAATATCACTACATAGTATAGATAATACGCTACTACTACAATATATACATACAGTATATTATACTATTAATAATATATATAGTATAATAACATCATATATATCATATATAACTATCATATATAGTATATATCACGATATCATCATATACGTCATAATCATATATATTACAGGTAAGTATATACTATGATACATAATATAGCACCAAGTATATATTATACTTATAACATATGTATAATAAGATATGATATATATATACACATACACTATATATTAATAATAAAAAATAACTTACACATGTAGATCTTTTCCCTACCTCGACCCTTCATTCTCTATTTCTTTATCAAGCTTAAATGCTTGTAGATGGCTCATTAAAAACATAGTTTAAAACAATATTTTTAACCCCTGAAAATGAGTAGGGCAAGGAGTGGAACTAGGTTTATAAGAAACAATCTATTAACGACCCATGTAATGTAATCTTTATTTGATCCTAGATCACTACTCACTGCCACCTGAAGATTTTCAAAGTTAAACTTTCTGATTGGGTTCTGTTCCTTCAAATGTTAATAATACACCTAAACATATAAGGGATACAAAATCCTGAATCTTATTATGCTATCAGGAAAAAGAAAAAAACTCAACAGGCAATATAAACATTTTTTTCATAGCTGCTGTGGCGAGATCTCGTCGAATCTATCGCCAAATGCGTAAACAATACTTTTGAACTTATACTTCGACTGTCAACTCCACAACTACCCATTCTTCAGTGTGGAAAGTTATACAGAAAATATATCGCAGCTCTAACAGCTTTCCACAGACAATCCTCCGTTATGGGCCTGATATTCCTGATACAGTTTCTGTTCCAGCAGCTTTCGCAGATGTATTAGGCTATAGCTTTGCTAGCCACTTAAGTTTTTTCCACTATACTGGGGCCTTCCAAAAATTAAGAATTTACAATGTACTGTCAAACTTCTCAACAGTGAAAGGGGATAATCCTACTTATATCTGTCTTTTTACACTTACAGAGTATCAAACTGCACTGGCGAACTGCAAAGATGGTACCTCTGGCCCAGACATCGTCTCGTACATAATTCTTCATCGTATTCACCATTCTGCATCAGCGTTTTTGCTGGATCGTGTATAACAGAATCTGGAGTAGAATCCCTCTTTCCCATTATTTGGACTACAGCTTTTGTAAGTCCCTATTCCCAAAAGCATGGGCAAAAATCCAAAAGCGTTAACGGACAACACAAAAGACCAATTTTCGCTACCTGACTCATGATTTCTAAATAAGGAGAAATGGCGTTAAGGCCGACACTTGCGCCTGTTTTGGAGAGAGCTCGTCAATTTTTTTCAAACTTTCAGTTTGGGTTCCGCAAAATCGTTCGACCCCGGTTCCCTTGTTAAAACAACCATGACTTCATGGGCGGAAGCCTTCTCAACTGGTGGGATGGTTATTGGTGTCTTTTTTGACCTTGAAAAGGCTTATGATACAACGTGGAGAGCTGGGGTTCTCCTTAAACTCCACTCGCTCGTTTCTAGGGACAGCTCTCTCTCTTTTCGTTAAATGCCTTTTGCCAAATAGATCCATCCAGCTTCAGTGCTTTTCTGTTCTGTCACGTCATTTTACTGTGGATGAAGGCGTTCTGTAGGGCAGTGTTCTAAGCTGTATTGCCACTATTTGCCTCCTTGGACTTTAATGACATCGTTACCTCCATCCCAGCTGCACGGTGCAATTTTTCTCCTCTATGTTTGATGATCTGGTGCCACACTATATATATTGCCGGTGCCGTTCTGCCATTTCTTGAACGGCAACTTCAACTAGCTATTGAGAATGGGGTAACTATCATGGCTTCCATTTCTAACCCACAAAGACCTCATCAGTACTTTTTAAGAAAAAATGGGATCGAAGAACCTGCCACCTTCTTCCAGCGAACTAACCTTATATGGTTCACCCATTTCTGTAACTTAGCAAATTTCTAGTACTCATTCTAAATGACCAATTAATATACGCACCGGTCGCACATTAAATTCATAAAAAGGACTTGCCATTACGTGCTTGACCTATTACGTCATCTCGCCTTAAAATCTTGGGGTGCTGATCGCGAGTCCCTTTACGGTCTCCATATCGCTCTAACCGATTCGAAGCTGGACTATGGCGCTCTGCACAGCATATGGTCAGCTCCCCACCCCTCTACATACACCTGTTAGATCCCATCCAAAACGAGGCGATCCGTATCTCCACTGGAGCCTTCCGATCGTCTCCCCGGGTGAGCCTTGAAGTTAATTCCAATTCCAATGTGATGTCACTCTCTCTTATCATGTGTACAAGTTATCTTCGCTTTCAAACTCCAATACTGGCTATTTTGCAAGCACAGTTTATAACATCTTTAACTTACTCAACATCCCTTTGCAAAAGGTGCTGCTGTTTTCTTATGATGAAGCATATACGCTTTGGCTATTCCCTGCTCCCACTATTTACTTGGTCCTCGACCTCTCTCTCCCAAATCTAGGTCCACCCACGCGATATGACATTGTTAAGGCATTAATTCCATGCTTTCTCCATTCATGCAGTTCACCGGTGGATATTACCTCCACAGTGTTTAACTGACGGCTCTAAAATAGGGGACAGTATAGGTGCTGTCTGTTGTCTTTACTGACCGCAACCTCTCCCATACCCTCCCCTCATGCTTCAATTTTTACGGCAGAATTAATGGCTATAATGATTGCCCTTTATCGAATTCTGTTCCTTAACCAAGACCACTCTTATTTCATTTAGTCAGGTTCGCTCAGCGCAATCCAGGCGCTAGAAGCACCCTATTCTAAAAACAATGGTATCCGCTGTACAACAATTTCTTCGGCTGCTCCACTCTCGTAAGAAACAAATCATACTATGTTTGACCTCTCTCACGTAGGGGTAACTGACATCGAAATCGCTGACAGGAGCACGGCCAAAACCATGGCCGCCCCTTCTTTTCGATTCTGTTCTAGGTATCTCCCGAATGCCACTCGACAAGGTCACCTCCCATCAACTGATTATTGTCCTGCTCTACGACAAGGCTTCCAGTTTTATTTGCAAGAGTGCTTGACGAATGATCAGCACGGAGTGAAACTTAGAAATATAAAGCCGAACATTGGTGAGTTCTCTTCCACTCACCGTATTGCCCACACCAATATCACTCGCAGCCACTACATGTCACGGGACCCTCCTCCAATCTGCAAATTTTACCTCGGTCCATACCCCACCAATCTCGTTTCACCATATCTTCCATTGATTGTCCCCAACTTTACCCCATTCGTCCGCGGTCGTCATTTTCCTACTTTATGGCTACATAACACCTTCTAAAAAGGTTATCACATATCTTATCTGAATCCTCTCATTTTAATAGTAATTCTATTTTCTCTTATCTTCAAGAACTGAATATCTTTTATAACATATGATTTTGTTATGTAATATTAGGACTATTTATAATTTGAGGACATCTTTTTTTTTTATTTAGCTTTTTATTTTTTTTGACTGAATATTCATTTCGCAATCCAAATTTTCTTTAACATTTAAAATATATAGGAGCCAGGATTCACCCATGGAGTTGATTATTCAACCCAGTGTGGCCGCATCCCTGTGGGCCGTGGTGGATTCTGTACATGAGCTCAAATATATATATATATTAATATATATAATATATATATAGTATATATCTACTATAATATATATATATATATATATTATATATAATATATATATATATATATATTAATATACACTATATATATATATATATATATATATATATATTTATGATTATATATATAATATATATAATATATACTATATATATTAAATAATATACTACTGATAGTATTTTCCTGCTAATTATATATATAATATACTAATATATTCATATAATATACTTATATATATATCATACTACTATAATATATATATATATATATATATTACTATATATATATATATATATATAAATAAATATATATATATATTGATATATATATATATATATAGTATATATACATACTATACTATATGTGAGGTGATATAGTATATATTATATATATACTATATATATATATACTATTATATATCTAATTAAATAATAATAACTATACTAATACTATAACTATATCAAATATATATTAAATATATTATAGTGCTTAAAAAAGAACGGCCGATGCGATTGTTACCCATATACTATAATATATACTATATAGATATATCATATATATACCACCTAGTCATAATTTACGATCTAAAAAACGATACTATATATATATATATAATATATATAGATATTAGCACTTTGGTTTATAGGATATATATAGTCATACAATATCTTTGTGTAATACGATACGATTTTAGTATCTTCTATGTTTATATACTATATTATATATATAATAATATATACTCATATACTATATATATATATAGATATATATATACAATATCATAAATATATACATATAGTTATACCACCCCTATATAGGTATATAATCAGATTTCTATTATATACTACATATATATATACTATTAACTAACTATAGTAACTTTATATATACTACGATATAGTACTAGGTACCTACGCTCATTCATACTATGCAACATGATATAGTACTATAATATAATATATATATTTATTGTGTTTAAAAAAACTAGTTTACTGTTGTGATATTATGTTTTAAAAGTACAAAGACCAAAAAAGTTCACAAAAAAATTTGGTGTTTCTTTTAGACTCAATCATTGTGTTTGTGCTTAAATGAAAGTTCACGTTTTTGGTAAGTGTGTTTTTATTTTTTATTGTTTTTCACCTGTTGATCTTTTTAATCTAATTGCAAATCTGGAAATAAACTTGATTATTGGTAATATATAATTGATATACACTATATTTATTATATACTATATATATAATATATATAATATATATATATATATATATAGTAATATATATATATATACTATATTATATATATATATACTATATATACTATATATATATATTTATAGTATAATATAATATATATATATATATATATATTATAACTATATTATATATTATACTAACGTATATATATATATATTAGGATATATATATATTTATATATATATAATATATATATTTCTTCATCCTCCCTTGTCTTCCCACTAGATGTGGGGTAAAGGTGCGTAACATGCACGGAAAATAGGACAGTTAAGTAGAAGAGCATGACGTAGATAGAAAGAAAAGCTACCCCCGCTTATCATCCCCCCCATACCCTTAAGTGAGAGCTCGTCGCAGTCTAAAATTACCCCAAGGTTTCACAAGACCACAATGGACCCTAACTGTCGGCTATCTCACGTCCAGAGGGATGTTATCCCCTGGGTTAGGCCTCCACAAGCCATTTACTCCCTCCTAAAACCTCGCCATTAACTACTATTATGCACCTTTTTTCTCGCATCTGCCAAACTTACATTCCTTTCCTTCAGACATTCCTTTACATTCGCAATTCACATTTTCTTCGGTCTCCCAGCTGATCGATTCCCAGTACACTCACCACCACTATACATCCGCTTAACCAACCGACTATTATCCATCCTTTCCATATGCTTAAACCATTTTAAAATACTCTCGTTTATTCTCTCATTTACTCCTTTCTTCTCATCACACAATTTCCTAAATACGTTCATTCCTCTTTTTATTTTATCAACTTCTCACATCTAACACCGCCTCCTAAGATTAATTCATCTAAATACCATCTGCACTTGTACGATCTGTACCTCTCATTCCATACCATAGTTTCACTACTAAACATTAACACAGGTAACAACATACCCTTATTCCAAAAGAACTGCCGTGCACTCGAAGACTTAGTCTCCATTTGTTATCCACCTAGGATTTAATCTGCCCCACCAGTCACGCTTCCTACCATTCGACAATTTTCCTACTACACTTTGCATCGTCCGTTCCCTTCCCATCCGACATCAATCCTAAAGTTTTAAATTCAGACACTTGCTCTAATTATATATATATATATATATATATAATTATACTAATATATATATATAAATATATGATATATATATATAATATAACATATATATTATTATCATATATATATATATACTATACTATATATAATATATAAGATATATACTATATATAATATATGATAATAATATATATATATAATAGTATATATATGTATATATATATATATAGCTATATATAATATATATAATAATATAGTTATATACTATATACTATATAAGTATATATAGTATAACTAATATATATATGATATATCATTATATAACTATGCTATATTTACATATAGTATATATATATTTACATATATATATATATATAATATATATATATATATATATATATACTATAACTATAGATATACATCATATATATATATATAATTATATATAATATATTCATATATATATAAATTCATACATATTCATATAATATCATACTATATATATATCGATATATATATATCATACTATATATATAATACCTACTATCATATAGTATATATCCATATATATATAATATATTATGCTCTAAAATAATATCACTATATATATAATATACGTATATACTTATAGTATACTACTATACTAATATATATATATATACCATATAATAATAATTGAAAATATATAGCTATACGTTATTTTCATAACCTTCTATATAGCAAATATATATATTCATATATATATATATAGTATCAGGTATATATGATATATAGTATATGATATAGTATATATTTATACGACTTCATAGTATATAATACTATACATATATAATATATATATTATTAATAAGAATATATATATATATATTATACTAAATACAGGAACTCACTATAACTAAGCCTACTATAGATATATATAATCATATATACTATAATAGTAGTATATATATATAACTAATATATATACTATAGTATAATATAAATATATACATACTGTATATATAATATATACGTATATATAAATATATAGGTATCATATATAAATATATATAAACGGTATATATATATATATATAATAATATATATATACCGCGTATACAATACATAGATATACTATAATATATCATGATCACTACTACACGATATATACCAAATCCACATATATATATAAACCTACCATCACTAACATCAATTCTTCTCACACCTAACTCTACCCTAAGACAATATCAACCGACCTCAGTCGCCACTCAACACGATACGAGCTACACTCAGACATCCCACCCACTAACACCACAAACCTCAGCCAATCCATCTTACATCATATACAAAATACAACCTACATAACTCATACTATCCCTCCTAACATCATAGCATCACAATACCTAACTGACTAACTATATATAGGTACTACATATATAGCCCTCATATCGTGACCTACCATACCCGCCCGGAGCTGCGCTACCCAGTCACGCTACACGCTATATATACTGCCCTCAACCCGACTTATTATATCTATATATATACTCTATACTACTAGTATACTATATCATCAGTATATATATATATTACTATAATATATAGCATACTATATATATATATATCAACCACTACTACATTATTTAATATAGCTATTATTATATATGACTATATATACTATATATACTATACTATATAGAACCCTATATATATACTAATCGCTACATTACTATATACCATAATATATATTTATATATATCATATATAAATATACTAATATACTATAATTATACAAACAATATAATATATAATATATATCATATATATATCTTTTATAAATACTACTACTAATAACGTATATAAATATCATTACACATATAATATACCCACAATATATAAATAAGATTATAAAAAAAAAAAATTACCAACATTCATTTCATTTATGTTAAGAATTTCCTTATAAATATATTAACTATTAGAACCGGAAGAGTTGGGACTTGGGGGTTGGGGATTTGGGGGTTGGGACTTTGGGGGCGGGGCATGCCATACGTCATGTGTTATAATTAGAGACTCGAGGAGTGCTCTTTGCACAGTTTGATTAATAACTACTGCCATTATGCAGTTCATTCATATTTGGACAAAGCATCTTACCAAAGAATATTTTATTTATTGATATTTATTATTTATTATAATTTATAAAATCATAAGGTTCTTATTAATAAATAAGGGCTTTTTCCGATTTCAATGAGGAAATTTATTTATTTTTTTATTATTTTTTGTTGAAGTAATATTTTATTTTGAAGTAACATTTTATTAATTTTTCACCACTCACGTATCTAGGGGTACTGGGGCGGTGTCCTATGTAGAAATATTGGTGAGTTTCATTTAATTATAATTAATGATGTTCAATCATAAATTCAAATTTTCCCTTTTTGATTATTATGAAAGTTTTTATTTATGAGAATTTGATTGTTGGGATTAATTTTATAAAATTTGATTTATTTAACAGAAAATTTTAATAAAGAAAATGGGTTTTAGTCTTTCATAACACGGGCTTACATATATATATATATATATATATATATATATATATATATATATATATATATATATATACTATATATATATATATATATATATATATATATATATATATAACTCTTTATATATAACCATATATACTATATAACTATATACTATATCACTATATATATATATATATATATATATATAACTAACTGCTATATATATATATACTCTATATATATATATATCTCCAGAAGAGCCACAATCCATATCTCAAAAACAACAACAGCTACCAGGAAAAGGAAAACATTGCTGGAATGCTGGTACAAGTTTTTATTCCAAGAAAATGCAAAAAAAAAAAAAAAAAAAAAAAAAAAAAAAAATTATCTCAAAAACTACAATAGCTACAGCGAAAGGAATACATTTTTGGAGTCCTCGTAAAATTTTGGATAAGAAAATGTAAAAAAAAATAAAAAAATATATAAAAAATTATTGTTAATAATTATATAGTAATATGATTAGAGAGACTATTTAGAGACTTTCATTGGTTACTCGTTAAAATAATTAGACTTTAATTAAATTTTGCTTTTTTTTAACTAAAGTACCCCAAAGGGTATACCGCACTGATGGCAAGAGGGGGTCTCTCGGCCTTCCGGGGAACTACAGGGTAGGACTAATTCCCCCCCCCGGGGAGGGTCTCCGGAACCCCGCTCTTTGGTATTTGGGTGTCGCGGGGTTCCTCCGCCCCTCCCCTACGGGGTATGGAAAACGTCCCCCTGTTTTCCCCGTCGGCTCCAGCCCCCTAAACTTCTATGGTAATGCCCTTACCAAATAATATATATATATACTATGTCCCAGCACCCCATAAAAAAAAATAATAATTTTTATGTTTAATTTTTTTAATTTTTTTACATTTTCCTAACAAATTTTAAAAGGATTCCAAAAATGTATTTCATTTCACTGTAGTTTTTAGTTTTCGAGATATGATTTTTTTTTTTTTTTTTTTTGGTTTCCTCGGTAAAATTTTGCCAGGATTCCAGCAATGTATTCCTTTTTTCGGTAGATGTTGTATTTTTTTGAGATATGGATTGTGGCTCTTTTAGAGGCTTTTACATATATATATATATATATATATATATATATATACTATATATATATATATATATATATATATATATATATATATATATATATATATTATATATATATATATATATATATATATATATATATATATATATATATATATATATATATATATATATATATATATATATATAATAATAATAATGCCTTATGAAAAGATTGCTTAAGGATTACAACAGGTTTGAAGAAGATTTTTTTCCTAAAATTAGATGAAAAATATTTTCTTAACAATAAACTTAATAAATTTATAATAAAAATAGAATGATTAATTTATTTAGTTTACTTAACATCGCATCTGAATGAGGACCGTGATTTAGGTCGAAAGCTAATGCTTCTATTTTTATTATAAATTTATTAAGTTTATTGTTAAGAAAATATTTTTCATCTAATTTTAGGAAAAAAATCTTCAAACCTGTTGTAATCCTTAAGCAATCTTTTCATAAGGCATTATTATTATAAATACATTTGTACGTTTCAAATATCTATTTTATATATATATATATATAAAAAAAAATTATATATATATATATATATATATATATATATATATATATATATATATATATATATATAATATATATATATATATATATATATATATATATATATATATATATATATATATATATATATATAACATATATATAAAGCTTATTTCGTATATGAGTTTGTGTCATGCCATTGTGAAGTGCAGTCGTGTTTTTGAGTGCTCTCGCTTGATAGTTTATATTTATTTTATTTATTGTTATTATTATTTTGTATAGCTGTGTTTAGTGAAAGTGTGTGTTTTTTAATCTTGTCTTTGTTTTAATTAAAGTTTTTTATTAAATCATATCAGTTGTTATACACTTATTAGATTCAGTGAAGTTTTGCACGTGGAGTTTTTAAAAGATAAGTTCTAGTTTTAATTTTTTTTTCTTTTCTTTGTCGTTTTTTTTTTGGTTGCGAATTTTTAGTAGGGTAAACTGGGAAAGGTTACGTAAGTTTGAGTTTTATTTTTTTATTTATTATACAAAATCGGATTTTTAATTAATTTTAGCACATTAAACTTTTTAACTTAGGTTTTAGCATTTGCTGAATTTTATCCCGATTTTTCCTTTTGTTTTTGGCTTTTGTTCTTGTTTGTGTGTGTGCGTGTGTGTGTGTGTGTGTGTGTGTGTGTGTGTGTGTGTGTGTGTGTGTGTGTGTGTGTGTGAGATGGCAGATTTGCATAGATGCGGGCTTTCTATTGACTTCACCAACATCCGTGGCTTAAATTCTAACTCTGCTTCCGTTGAATACCACCTCTCTAACTCTAACCCTAACCTTTTGCTCTTGTCTGAGACTCAGATGGCTAAGAATTCATCCTCTAACTCATTTAATGTATCCAACTATAACTTATTTCATAATTTCAGTCTGAAGGGTGGGGTATGTGCCATATGTAAGCATTAACACTCCTGTAACACGTCTCGTGAATCTCGAATCACCTAATTTCGATGTTCTGTGGCTTAAAATCTTTCTTCCTTCTACTACAATAATCTTGGGCTTCTGCTACTGTTCTCCTAACAGAACAGATTTTCACTTTCTTTGAATATCTTACTACTTCTCACGAGACTGTTATATCTTCTCATCCAAATACTGAGGTCCTCTATTTAGGGGATTTCAATGTACACAACACTGAATGGTTGGGATCCTCTCATACTGATTTAGGTGGGGAGGAGGCCGAATTATTCAAAATTCTCAACGACTGGAGCAACTAATTAAAGAACCAACACATTCCGGATCGTCCCAACAATTCTTGGACACACTTGACCTATGTTTCACCATAGTCCTTCTCTCTATAAATACGCCACCTTCGCTCCTATTGTTAAATCTGACCTTATATATATCTCTTAATTTTAATACTTTCTCTCCAACAGCTATCCTGCCCTGTGCATTCTTTCTGGCACTTTGATTCGGGCCGATTGGGGGGGCTTTGCGCTGCTTCTACACTAAATTGGAGTGACTGCTTTTCCTCTGGTGACACTTCGGCTTCTGCCGACAAGGTGGGGCTCGCCAATCGTTGATGGATGAGCAGGTTCTCCTTATTCGACTAAATCTTTCTCTCATCTAATCCATGGTTCGATCGTAATTGCTCTGGCCATTCAGGCTAGAGACAATGCGCTATCGGGAGTGGAAAAAATTCTCGTTCTCCTATCACTCTCGCTAATTTTCATTCAGCTAGAAATCGTTGCAGGGATACTTTTCGACGAGCAAAGCGGATTTTCATCAAACGAAAGTGCGCTAACCTCCTTGGTTCTCCTACTGATAAATCTTTCTGGCCTCTTGCCAAAAACATCTCCAACAACTTCTGTAAATCTACCTTTCCTCCACTCTTATTCGCTCTGATGGTTCTGTTGTTAACTCTCCAAACTGAAAAAGCCAATCTCTTCAGCCTCCTATTTTCCTCTTAGGACAATTCTGGCATTCTCTTCCTCCTCCTTCTCTCTCCAGGTGTCCTATGCCTTTGCCTGAGATTACATTTGATCAGATTGCATTGGCTCCTGAAATCTATGAGCTAGGAAGGCATTCCTCCCAGGTTTTGAGGGAGTGTGCTTCCGTGCTGGCCCCTCCTCTCGTTCAATTATATTCTCTATGCCTCAATACTAGCACTTTCCCTCAGTGTTGGAAGCGCGCATATGTCCAACCTATTCCGAAAAAAGGAAGCCGCTCTGATCACTATCACCCTATAGCTCTAACCTGTATTCTATCCCAGATCCTTTATAACCCTTTCAACTATACATTTCTTGTTCCAATTAGATATCTCATTCCCGCTACTTTCGATCGCGACCCACGGCAGCGCTCGAGGTCTGGTGATATACTTTCCTATCTAACAGATTTATTATTTTTCCACCCTTAGGAATTACGGGGAGACTTGCGTGGTGGCGCTTGACATATCCAAAGCATTTGACCGGGTATGGCACGCGTCACTGCTCTCCAAGCTCCCCTCCTTTGGATTTCCTCCTTCTCTTTGCTTACTTATGTCAAGTTCTTTCAAATCGCTCAATATCGGCTGTTGTTGATGGGGCGACTTCTTCTTCCTTTTCTGTCAATAGTGGTGTTCCTCAGGGTTCTGTCTTATCTCCTACTTTATTCCTGCTTTTCATTAATGATCTTCTCGTCTGCACATCTAACTCTATCCACTCATATGCCGATGACTCGACCCTTCATTCTTCAACTCATTTCAATTCTGCTCCTTCTTTACTTCTAGAATTGCCTCTCGTCTTAATCTTTCCGATTCCATTCTCGCTGATCTGGGTAGAATTTCCGGGTGGGGTCGTCGCAACCTTGTGAAATTTAATTCTTTAAAAACCCAACTTCTACAAATCTCCCTCTCTAAAACACCTTCTAACTTTCCTATCTCTTTCGATGGTTCTCTCGTCTCTCCTGTTGACAATATAAACATCCTTGGCCTTAACATAAACAAAAAAATGTCTTGGAAACCTCACATCACAATGGTTGCTAAGGGCGGCCTCAAAGAAACTGGGAGTTCTGTTTAGACTGCGAGACTTTTTTTCCTCTTCACAGTTACTCCAGTTATACAAGGGTCTCATCCGCCCTTGTATGGAGTACTGCTCTCATATCTGGGGGCTCAGGTTTCACCCGGTTTTTGGATAGGGTCGAGTCAAAGGCCAAAGACTTATAAACTGTCCTGTACTTTCTAGTTCACTTGACCCTCTATCTTTGCGGCGCGATGTTGGTGCTTTATCTCTTTTCTATAGGTACCGTAGCGGCAGGTGCTCGAGGGCTTTCCACTCGCGTGCCGCCTCCTTTAAGACACCCTCGCAGCACAAGAGGTGCTGTGTCGGCACATGAGTTTTGTGTTGATGTTAGCAACTCCAGACTAGTTCGCTGCGGTGCCTCCTTCTTTCCTGCCACCTCTGTTCTGTGAAATTCTCTTCCATCTTCTGTGTTTCCTACTCAATTTAATCTCCCTCACTTTAAAGCCCGCGTCTGTGCTCATCTGCGTAATTTGCGTTAGTTGAAATTTTGTTGAGTGAAACACCCCCTCCTTGAATAGGGCTTTGCCCGTGAGCGGTGGTGACAACTGTAAAAAAAAAAAAAAAAAAAAAAAAAAAAATATATATATATATATATATATATATATATATATATACTATATATATATATATATATTATATATATATATATATAACATATATATATATATATATATATCTATCATATATATATATATATAAAAGTAGAGAGAGAGAGAGAGAGAGAGAGAGAGAGAGAGAGAGAGAGAGAGAGAGAGAGTAATAAATATTAGATTGACATAAATTTTCAATATGAAGATTTCAAACCTTGTAACTTAAAATAAACCAATTCATCAAGCATAGGAAAATTATATATCTTGTTGAATCACGCTATCTCTTAATCATATACTGACATTTTTGGGAATAAACACAGGAACGTTTACAGGTAATTTAAACTTCGTTATCAAATAATAAAATATTCAAAGGGAAAAACTCAATTTATTGTAAGACCTTGACATGCGCTTACATTTTACATGTTTTGTATTTTATACATAACCGCAGGAAACATGTGAATGGGTGTCCAGCTTGTATTCTCTATGATGAAAATGTGTTGTTGAGCAAGGAGGTTGTAAGGATGAGTTAGAACATGAATCAATTGATTGAATTGATATTTGAGTTAAGAAAGGAGAGAAATGTTGGAAAAAAAGCTAGTAGAAATGTAGTTGAAACTAAAAACTTGCCTAAGCAGGAAGTTGGGAGGGGAAGGACCACAGAGGTAAAAAATGGATATAGTGATTCATCGAGGCAGAAAATTGAGAAGGGGGAAGGGCTAAAGAGGCAGAGTATAGGACAGCGGTTACGTGGCGAGTTATAGAAAATAGGAGCAACAAGATGAGGGTCTCAAAGGACAGTCAGACTATGACCTGAAGTAACAGGTTTAGCTGATTTTCGGATGGGGAAGGATATGAGAGGATTAATTGTAATGTTGGGTTTCCCAATGGGAAGACTGAGGCATTGCTATTTGGAGACTTTGAGATACGATACCTAGATAGAACTTTTAGCAATATTGATAAAAGGAAGCGAATGAGAGTATGTTATCCAGGTGCTAGAGTGAACGGTATTGTGGAAAGGATAGACAGAGAGATTGATGACAAAAATGTTGATGCATATGTGATAGTGCATGTAGGTACGAATGATGTAGGACATAAAAAGTCAGAAGAATTAATTAATAGCAGATTATAGGAGATTGATTCAGAGGATGAAAGCTAGTAGTAGAAGGTGTATGATTTCTGGAATATTACCTAGGTTAGGTGCAGTTCAGGGGTTATAAATGGGGAAACAGGGTAATGGGTGTAAATGAAAGAGTTAGAAAATTATGCATTTTAGATTTTTAGAGAATATCAGATTATTCTTAAATTTGTGCAGTGAATTTGTGGATAAAGATCATTTTGCAGATGACAGAGTTCATATAACTCGTAAGGGTGTTAGCTTTTCAGCGTCAATTTGGAGACTTGTCTATAGGGAAACTAGGTAAGGTTAGAGGTGAAGGGCTAAATTGCAGTGCTGATAATTATGTAGAGGAAGGTGATGGTAATGGTAATGGTGGTGGTATAAATAAAGCTAAGGTTGATAGTTATAAACAAAGGTGATAGCATTACAAGTAAGAGCATGTTGAATATCAATGCTTATGCATAAATACCTTAGAAATAAAAAAGATGTGATGATTAGTTATATCATAGAGGAGAATCTAGACATTATTTGTATTACCCAGTTAATAAGTCATTTTACTTGGATTCCACTCTGGAATATGTAATAGACGGGCATTCATTTTATCTATATCATCGTAGGAAAAGATTTAGAAAATTTTAGAAAAATTAGAAATGATCTTATCCAGTCAATAAGAAAGGCAAAGTGAGTGGCGTAAATTAATTTAGCAAGGAATAGTAACAAGAAAATGGGCAAAAAAAGTTTTTTAGCTTGTATAAATTTAAAGGTAAGAATAGGACAACTGGTCCAGTTAAAGGTTAATGAAAATTTAGTAAGTTCAGATAAAGAATTGGTTAACATTTTTAATGTTTTTATGCATCAGTAAACCTAAGGAAAGATTGAATAATAGTTTAGAGAATAATGAGTCCAGTATCCATATAATAAATAAACTAACAAAATTTGAAATTGAGGTAAAAGAAATTAAATTCTTACTGAACCACATTGACCCAAGTAAAGCTGCAGGTTCTGATGGTATATATAGTAGAATTCTAAAGGAGGTTAGTAGCAGCACTACAAAGGCACTGTATTTGATTTTTAAACGTTCTATAACATTTTGGTGAGATACTTGAGGACTGGAAAACGGCATATGTTGTACCTATTTATAAGAAAGATAATAAGAAAGGTTTGTTAAATTATAGGCCAGTTAGCTTAACATCACTGATTGTAAAAGTTTTGGGAAAGATACGAAAAGGTCATATAGAAAAACATTTGGGTGATAACAAGATACTGTATGACTTCCAGCATGGTTTTAGAAAAGGTAGATTATGACAGACAAATCTTTAAGACTGTGTGGAATACATTACTGATTGCATTGGCCGATCAGATCTAGTTCCTGTTATATATTTAGACTTTAGCAAAGCTTTTGATAAGGTGCCCTACATAAGGCTGATGCTAAAGTTATCACAATGTGGTATAGGTGTAGCTGTGCATGGTTGGATTAAGGAGTGGTTGAGGAACAGAAGGTAGTATGTTCTACTGAATGGCAATAAGTCATCATGGCAAATGGTTAAGAATGGTGTCCCACAGGATTCAGTGATTGGGTCACTATTGTTCCTCTATATATATATATATATATATATATATATATATATTTAGGTCTATACATATATATATATATATATATATATATATAATATATAAATATATATATATATATACATATATATCTATATATATATATATATATATATATGATTTAGGTCAAGGACTTAATTGTAAGGTTTCATTGTTTGCAGATAATACCAAAGTACCTACCTCTATAATGAATTGTGATGGACGTATAAAGATTCAAATGATCATGATAAAAGTTTTTGAGTTGGCAGATAAAAGGCAAATGAATTTTAATATTAAAAAGTGTTAGGTTCTTCATGTAGTTTACTCGAATAAAAGATTTAACTACAATATGAATGGGGATTGGCTTGAGTCGGTGGACCAAGAAAAAGATTTGGGTGTGATTTTTTTTTATAACCATTGTCACCACTCACGGTCAGTGCCCTATTCAAGAAGGAGACAGGAAATAATAATAAAAATAACAAAAAAGCAAAAAATTATTTTAGTCGTTTTCGTTAGTATTTGATTTCCTTTTGTTCTTCTTCTGAGAAAACTTTTCCTCTTCAAAAGCAATAATTTGAAAGGGCCTATAGTCAGTGTTTGAAAGCAAAAAATATAAATAAGCTGTAAAAAAGCATTGTTCAGTATAAGAGCATTGTGCCCAAGTTTGGGTTCCTTATTTAAGAAAAGAGAGAGTGCAACGTAG